>CAUYRT010063824.1:0-22799 GCA_963574885.1 Lepilemur ruficaudatus | reverse complement strand
GCCACCATGCCCGGCTAATTTTTTCTATATATTGTTAGTTGGCCAATGAATTTCTTGCTATTTTTAGTAGAGACGGGGTCTCGCTCTTGCTCAGGCTGGTTTTGAACTCCTGACCTTGAGCGATCCACCTGCCTCGGCCTCCCAGAGTGCTAGGATTACAGGCGTGAGCCACTGCGCCCAGCCAGAATTCGCATTTTTAACCGGTTGCCATTTCTAACTGGTTCCCAGGTAATGCTGATGCTTCTGGCCCAGGGACCACACACTGAAATCCACTACTCCAAGATATTGCTAAATTTTGGAGAAGAGCTGCATAAACATGTGACTGGTCCCACTCCTGGAAATGTCTTATTCGGATCCTAAAAACACTGTCCATCTAGTCAAGTAACCCAAAAAGAACTTTAAATTCTTATAAAGGAATTTCAAATCATGCCATAAGCCTTTTAAAAGCATGTTAAAAAATATGCATTTCCCCAGATTCCTCAAAAAACTTGATTACAATTTGTAAATCATGCATTCCAGGTGATAACAACTTAGGAGGAAGTTCTTTTAATGATTCCATAATTAAGCTGTCTAATGGCATTATTCCAGAGGTTCCAAATTCAGATGTTCTCAGGGGCCAAGAATTTGAAGTGGGGCAGTTGGCAAACTAGAAAAGCATTCCTTGTCCAAAGCACACTAAGTTCCAACCTGCTGCTCCCATGCAGGAATCTGGGCCCAAAATTGTCAGAGATTGTAATATTTAAAAGAAGCCAAATATCTAGAATTTTGTGGAAGTTTTCATAAATTGCAGATGTTGACTATGAATTTGAATTTTAAACAGCGTTCATGCCCAACAAAACATGTCTGTGGACGAAATGCAGCACATAGATGACCAGTTTGCTGAATCTGGATGCCAGGATCATGTAAAAATGATATTAATTACAGGTATAATGATTGTTACATTTAACAAGGCCAAAACAGGCCAGGCGTGGTGCTTACACCTGTAATCCTAGCACTCTGGGAAGATCATTTGAGCTCAGGAGTTTGAGACCAGCCTGAGCAAGAATGCGGCCTCGCCTCTACTAAAAATAGAAAAATTAGCCAGGTGTGGTGTTACATGCCTGTAGTCCCAGCTACTCGGGAGGCTGAGGCAGGAGGATCCCTTGAGCCCAGCAGTTTGAGGTTGCTGTGAGCTAGACTGATGCCACAGCACTCTAGGCCAGGCAACAGAGTGAGACTCTGTCTCAAAAAAAAAAAAAGAAAAAAAAAGTAAGGCCAAAACAATAGTAGATAACAAATGGGATTTAGTATTAAATACCTATCAATTAACATAATCGAACCTATAGAAACTTCTAGACTTGTATTGCTTACCTGAGAGTCAAAGTTTTTCCCCTCTTACGTAAATCATGGTAAGTGTATAATATCTCAAATAAATATTTAACTGTACTTGTAAACCAAAGAACAATGACTGCTATAATAGAATAATACAAATTAAGATAAAGGTATTGAGCCCAGGCAGACATTTTCTATCTCAGAAAGAAAAGCTATGTAAAAGGTTGCATTCTAGTGGGATCACTCCTTATGAAAAACAAGCCACAGCAAGTCAGAGAGAGAAGAAAATGATGACAAGCTACACAAATAACAAACAGGCCAGGCTATCCTTGGTTCATGGTAACAAACACAAATCATGCACTTGTTCAGCTTAAGTCAGGAGACCACAAACTGCGTTACCCATTCAACAATAAAAGGTGATGCAATTAAGCTTAAAGCCAAAAAAAAATTTAAAAAGTGTTAATGGTCAATTCAAAGTAACAAGAAACACAGAGTTTAAGCAGTCTTTTGGAAAAGTCATTTGCCATGCTTAAAAGTAAAGTCTTTAAGTTATTTGATTAGAATGCTGTGTTTAATGAAACTGTATGAGTCAGTCTGACTGAGCTAAATAAGATATTACTGCAGCCTGGATAATACGCTCTTCAATAAAAAAGGGAGCCCATGCACTTCCCTAAACAAGCAAGCTCTGCCAACGATGGCAGTCTGATTAAGTAGATCACAGCACAGGGACCACGATGACCAAGGCCTCATTCTCTTACAGGTGACTAGGCTAGCCCAGTAATAGCCACAGCAATCAGCATCTCCATAGCAATCAGTGGTCATTTCACTGCGAAAGCAATAAAATGAACAGGTCTTCCTGTGAGCAGCCATGACCTTTCCATGTTTTACCTCCAACTTTCTCAGGAAAGGGATATTCTTGAAAATTTTCTTCGGCTGTACAAAACAAAATATGGTTTACGTTTTTATTCAGTACTATGATAAACTAGGGTGAATAGTTTCTTTAAAAAAGAAAAAGATGTCTCTGTATGGTCCATTTTGTCTCAAACCCAATATATTTCATTAATGAAATGGCACATTTCATTAAAGTAGAAGTCAAAATGTAAGAGAAAAGTTGCTCATAAAGATTATTATCAAATGACCATGCTCATAACTACTGAAGGCATGTGGGCATTTTCTATAAATGGGGTTCTTCTTGCCTAAGGATCCCCGAATGGGCGTAAGAGGTCCATGCCTTGCCAACTCTGTATATGCTAACACCCATGAGAGTTAACACTGCTTTGTACCTCTTTAAACTACATGCACTAGCTCCGGAATGTAGCTTGCTTTTCCTCTCCCAAAGCCCATGAACCTGAAACAGAGGAGATCCACGTGAAGAAATCTCAACATGTTGAAATCTCAACATGTTTTTATAGTTGTAATAAGAGGGTGGTCTAATCAAATCAAAAGAGTACTTGCGTACAACCACCTGATACGGTGGCAGGTGCCTGGTTCCCAGGATAGGATTACTGCACTGATTCATTCAGCAACAAGGACATTCCCTGGGCCCCACCATCTGCCAGGTACTTCCAGTGCTTCAGTACAATCGTTCATTTCATGATGTCCACTCCCTGCCCCTTTTACGCTGAAAGGACTATGTGGGATGTTTTGTATATTTAAAACTACATTTCTGTGAATATTCTTTTATTCCTTTTTAAAACAGTCCTCGAGATTATTGTAATTATCCCATTGATTCATACCAGCCGATATTAAAATAAAAAAAAAAAATCACTGCCCTAGAAACTGTCCCCGGTTTTCAGAGATGTTTTTCCCTCCCAAGCTGGGGTTTTATTTTTCTCCGAAGAAAAGTGAAATCAATAATTAAAACTGTATTGACTATTTTAGGAAAGGCCAGTTCAATCATATTACATTTTAAAACTTTCAGATTATTAAATTAGTAATTAAAAGATATTTTTAACTAATTAAGTTTGGAGATTATATTTGGGTTTCTGTTAAATACCACAATGTCATTTATTAATACAGTCTTCTCTTTCAGAAGCCCTTATATTCTAAAGCCCAGTGTTCTTAGCATTGTCTGTGCCAAGGATCCCTCTGAGAACCTGTCAAAAAGCTATAAAATCAACAGAAGAAAAATGTAAATATACACAAAATTTTGTGATTTTAAGGGTTTATAGATTCCTTGAAATACCAGATTAATAAGTCAGCCCATCAATCATTGGTGACATTTTACATTAAATAACATACCCAGTTTTACAAATTGTTCTCACTTCAGTAAATCTTCCCTCTTTTGATTGCTTCCTCCATCACAGTAACTACTGACCAGAAATAGCAAACTGCAACCTATTACTGCAAAACTAGTAGTATTTATTAACACAATTTTTAAAGCACAGTTTAAAATAAGTAGCAGGGTTTTTGTTAGTGGTGGTGAGTTTTGTTTGTTTTTGAATTTTTAATCTAAGCAGATGTTTGATGGATAATTTTCCACTAATCAACATAATTAAAACTGAGGCCATTGGGAATACAATGCAAATGGATACAAAAAATAGCAATAAACCACCACTTCAAAGCATCAACTGGAAAAAATATCTTTTGACATAAAAAAAGAGAAATTTGGGTCTGGACCAGAATGCACAGGAAAATATTACCTGTCTACATAAGGTATCACATAAGGCGGGAATCACAAAAGCTTTATTGGAAAGAATAAAAATTTCCAAACTGGAAAATAAAATGTGCCTAAAGGAACTAGGAAGTCACACAAGAGAAGAATTCTAGGACACAGTTATTAAAACAGTGCCAAATTATTCAGAGAAGTAAAGGAGTTTGAGGACCTAGCAAATGTCATCAGACTCAGCATTTAAGATGTTACTAGAGCAGTTTCAGTAGAGTGGGGAAGGCAAAAGTTGGATAGCAAAGGATTAAGAAATCAGTGAGGAAGATCTGAGCATATTTAAATTCCAACTCCTGGTATAACTTTTTAAAAGATTGTGAAAATATCAAAATGTACATGAATCAAGTTTTAATATATTATATGATGGGTGGATGAGGCTGTCCATTGTACCATTTCTTTCTTTGAATTCTCAGGCATGATTTGGCAGTGCAAGAACTCTACAACATTAACAAATTCGATAAAAAGTAAATATATGAAAAAGAAAAAGAAATCAGTGAGTAGCAAGGATGTACACACACTGCAGGCAGGCTGTCCTTCTGAAACCTCGGGAGGCAAAATGATAAAAGGAGATCTTCAAGTGAAGGGGATCATGACAAAGTCAAGAGAAGTTTCTGTTTGGTGACCCTGTGCTGGTCAAACACAAAGATATATAACACGCCTCCATCCTTCAGAATCTCCTAGTCTAGAAAGAAGCAGGTGCAAACAGGTAATTACAGTTCATCAACAATAGAGATCTGCACAGAGAATTACAGGAAAACAAGGGAGGCACTTCCAGCCCAGTCCAGAAGGGAAAGAAGATGCTTCTTTGAGGGTGGTAGCTGAACAAAGTATTAAAGAACAAGGAGTTGTCAAGCCAGAGGGGAAGGGCAATCCAGTTAGACTGGGCATCACAAGCAAATGCACGAACAGTTAGCGTGCTGTGGGGTAACGTGCAAGGCTGGGAGTGGCAGGGATACTGCAGTTTCCCAGTAAATTAGGGCATGGTATCATCCACCGGGAAAACACGAAGGGTGGTAGCTGGAAAGCTGTGCAAGGGAAAACACAGAAAAGCAAGGTGCCCAAAACTTTACTGAATTAAGTGACTGTGGGCTGCAGACAAGAGACATCATCAGGGCTCCAACAGACTGAGAGAACAGGGAGACTGAAGGTCTAGAGATCCCAACAGGGTAAGAGGGACAGAATGTGCAAGGCAAGGAACTAGAAGGGCATATTCCAAGTGGGAGAGTCTGGATTCTGGGTTCCTGGAAGTGCCACCAGAGTGGCAGTAACAGTCTCTGGGGCGGAAGCGGCAGAGGAGCCGTGAAGCCACCATGGGACAAGGTGAGGTAGTTGGGACAATGCTCCAAGTGAACACAGGAAGAAGACTGTAAACCAGAAGCTGCAGTTACTACCGAAGGTGGAGAGAAGAACAGGAATGATGCAGTCATGAACCCTAGAATCTAGCCCTGACTTTATAGTCTTGGGCAAGTCACATACCTCTCCCAGGTCTCCCTTTCTGAGTCTTGACTAAATGGTCATTTGGATTCCTAAAATTATATTGGGCAGCTTTCCCATATGGAAATGACAGCATGAAGGCTGGGGAGAAGATGTTCATAAATTTCATAGAAGAACTGTCTTTATTATATTTCTAAGCAGAATTCACAAATGTTGTATTAGTAACTTTATTTTGTACAGGACCTTAAAATTTACAAAGCTTTTTACATCTATTTTCTAATATAATACTAACCAACACCCTGTGAGAACTCTGTAATTCCTATGTTATAAATGAAGAAATGGAGATTCCACAAGGCTGAAGCAATTGCAACTTTGGATTGGTAAAGTAAATCTTTTTCCTAAAATAGAGATCCTATTTGGCACACTTCATTGAAATAACCCATGACTTACTAACATTTGAGTTTTGAAAATACAATCCTTCAGCCAATAGGGAAGTGTCCACTTTTGTACTAAAGCTAAAAATGTCAGTCCAGGCATCCAACAGATTACCTGATCACGGAAACGAACTGAGGGGACTAGATTAAACTTTCATAATGCTGAAAGAAAGCTTTGTACATGAAAGAAAATCAAAAAGGTTTTATATATACTGTATAGTATAGAATATGGTAGAAAAAGAAATAGTCTTAATTCAATCAATCTACTTTTGTGCAATTGCTATTAAGGAGAACACTGAGTCAGACCAGTGATTTCATTTTCCTAATAATGCATTTTCTCTTTGGTCACTCCACATAGTACTCATTTCCCAGATCATTAATACCCAGTTCATACCAACTACATACCAACATGACTAATTAGGAAAGCAAAGAAATTCCTTGGTCCTCAAAAGGAAGACACAAACTTCAATTACTTATTAATTATCCTTTCCTTGCTAACTCAGCCATTAAAAGTTCTTTTATATAAAAAGGATATTATTTACTTCCTTGGTGATTGCAAAAATCTCTATTTTATTTTCTAAATTACTATCAGTTGCTTCTTTTCTGAAAAACAGATGTGGTTTAGTTAAAGGAACTTACATATATCTTTTCAAGCCACACAACTTTGTACGTTAACTCCTAGAAAGGTTAAGTGCAATAGATTTTATGTTATATGATTATTGACTAAAAAGATCTCTCTTTGTTATCATTCCATGACTATTTAGCACTTTGGGATCAACTGGCAAAAATTTATAAATTCATAAATATATAATATATTCTATAGGAAACTCTCCATCAGACTGCCTTGTATACTTAAGTTCAATAAATACCAATCAGATCAAAAGATAATCACTGAGCAGTTAATATGTACAAGGCACTGTACTATGTAACACTAGCAACATTTTACGTAGCAGAAAGAATAAAATACCTGAGCATTATAATTTAGTAGTTATCCTTAAAAACCTGCTCTGTAGTATTTTGCCTTTCAAACTGAAATATTTAAGATCTTCATTTAGAAATTAGAAGAAAAGATAAATATTGCTTTCTGTGTGATGAAATAAGTTTACCAAAACTAGGTCTATAGATGGCACTCTTACTCATATGCTTAAAGAGAAAAAAGCTACATGTCAAAATCCACATACAAATACAGAAAATGAAACCAGATCCCCAAGTAAAATCAAAACTATAGATGAATACTAAATATATGACCTGAATTCTGCCATATCAGGTAAAGTCAATGTCCTATCACTGCTGGCTCATCAATTTCACTTGACTGTTAACTACACAGAGATAACACTTATGAAATATGCAAAATTTCAAACTTGACCAGACAGAAAATCATCATGCCCCAGAGCTCCAGCCCTGATGAGACCCTTCATTACTGGTAACAGTGTCTACAAGTGGATCTGAAGGTTTTAGAAAAATTATCCTAACAGGGAATTTGATAGAGACTCATTAACAATAGCCTAAAAGAACTTGTGCTTTTTTTTGTTTCTTAGATCACTATTCCAATGACTTCATTCAGCTCACATTGCAATTCATACTGAAAAATGAAAGAGGTTAACATGTCCTTTGTGGTGTCATTGGGAGGATCAATTTCAAGTTCTAGGTGAACTACTCAAATTTTCAAAGATCGAGACTACCTGACTAAAGTGTTTGTATCCCTGTAATATTCTGAAATTTTTAAATTTAAAATTTAAAAAAAAAAAAGACTACCTGACTAAATGGTGTGTGCACAACAATCCCACTGGGCAGATCATTCGGTTCAAACATTTTAATACCAAAATATAAACATCACTATAATACTCACTTTTAGTTTCTTGTTTAGTTTACAGCAATATCTGTACACCATTGCCAAATTCAGAGGTCCAAAATCTGCATAGAAACTAAGATATAAGAAAACAAACAAAACATGTAATATTTAGTAGAATTATCAGTGACATCAAAGCTCATTTTTATTTTCAATAAATTTGCAATCAAACTCCAATTATCTTCAGAGATAAAGGATCATTATATAACTAATCTGCTTTATGGTAATCCAAATAACTAATGTTTTCACCCCACTAATGCCCTCTAGCTACTCTTAACTAGTCCCTTAATAGGGAACCAGTTGGACAGTTTTGAGTTCGACCTTGTTTTATCTCCCTGACAGGCCATTTAAGTATTATGGAAGTACTGAAAAGCAGGCAAGGAAAAAACCAACATGCATATAATGTGGTCATGGCCTATACTACCTGCTTCTGTTTTTTTATCACCTGCTTAGTCATAAACTTAGCTGGTGTACTCTGGGTTCCAATTCCAACCATTCCACCCAAAGCTGGCTCTCAATTCTCAGGAATGCTAAATCCAGTGGTCTTTTTCCAGCTTTCATTCTCTTTGAAGTTTCTATATTGTAAGACATGCTGGCTCCTCTCCCTCTCTTCACCTCTTTGCCTTTCCTGAATACAGTCATCAACCTGCAGATCTGATCTCTCATCCATTGTCATGAATTTAACTGACAACCCTACAGAAAAGGGGTATCTCCAGTTGAAAGCCGGCAGCAGTCTCCCCCATCTTCAGTTAACTGCTGGACCCACCATCCACAGGCCCTTTTATCACCTGGAACTCAGAATGTCTAAAATTCAACCCAGCTTTCTTTCAAATCAGCCCCCCAAACTAAAAACCATTTTGTTTCTCCCAGTCGCTCAGGCATGAAACCTCTCAATCACAATAGGCCAACAACAAAATATCTCATTCTTATATATCAAATAAGCTACTACTCCAATTCATCCCTCCCTTTCCTGTTCCCACTTCATCAACAGAAGTCCAGATCTTCATCTCACACCTGTACTGTTTAAATTCTCTCTCTTCTTCCCAGTCATCCTGTGTCCCACAATAGAGATTCATCTTCATAAAATCTCACTTCTCACATATCCTCCCACTATTCAAAATTGTTTAATGGCTCCTTACTGTCTTCAGAATAATTCTTTGGCCCAGCAAGCAAAGCCTTACACAACATTTCCTTTGCCTCCCGGCTGACCTTATCTCCTAACAGGTCCCATATGAAATCTTCACTCCTGAATACTCCACGTATGTTTTCTTTTCTTTTTCTTTTTCTTTCTTGAGATAGGGTCTCTTTCTGTCACCCAAGCTATCTATAGTGGTGGCACAATCATAGCTCACTGCAACCTCCAACTTCTGGGCTCAGGCAATCCTCCTGCCTCAGCCTCCCAAGTAGCTGGGAATACAGGCATGTGCCACCATATCCAGCTAATTTTTCTATTTTTTGAAGAGACAGGATCTCGCTCTTGCTTAGGCTGGTCTCGAACTCCTGGCCCCAAGCAATCCTCCCACTGAGCTCAGCCTCCTGAAATGCTAGGATTGCAGGCATTAGCCACTGCGACAGGCCTACAATATTCTTAATCCAAGCCACTGCTCACATTGGCACTCTCCTTTTCTGATTCTGCTATACTCTAGCTTCCTCAAAATCCAGTTCAAATCCTACCTTCTCCAGGAAGCCCTTCCAGTAACTCTTAGGGAACACTAACTAACTTCCTTTCGAAGTTCTCAAAACTTGCCATCTGAATCACTCTTTTGGTCTACTACACATGCTACTGCATGTTGTAAATTATTTTAAGTGCAGATTCTACTTGCTCAACTCTGTTAGGGACCACACCATATACCTACACTTAGAAGAATGCCCTATACATAATATAAAACTTCAAAAAATAAATATTCATATGAATAGTTTGCTCATTAATGCTCTAAATTCAATTTAGCCTAGACAACAAGAAATACCAACAAGTTTCCAAAAATCCATCCTCAAAAGACCTTTGGTTTGAGGAAGTCGTTTGATTTCATTTTTTTCTGCCACCCCAATTTTTTCTGCCACCCAGACTATCATAACTATGTGATTACATTACATGAAATTTGCCATTAGCCACTTGTCTTACATAAATAAAGAATACTGAACTTATATATTTTATCCATATTAGGCAAATTGGTACTAGTTTGGAGTTTATATTCCAGGTAGCACCAAAATTAGCTGTCCCTGTACACAGGCTTCATGAGAAGAACACAGAGGTGCCAAAGAAAAAAACCTACAATGATTTGAAACAAAAGTTCTTGCGTAGAGAGTGGAATGATGGACAATGGAGACTCAGAAAGGGGCAGGGAGGGGTGGATAATGAGAAATTACTTAATGGGTACAATGTACTTTATTCGGGTGATGGATACTGCAAAAGCCCTGACTTGACCACTACTACACAAAATTGTACTTGTACCCCATAAATTCATATAAATTTAAAACAAAAAATAAAAGGCAAAGAAAAAAGAAATAAAAGTTCTTGATTTATTTCTAAAGTTTCCAGTGTGGTGCTGTGCTGTATATATAAACAAAATACCCATGAACCCAAAATGAGCTATGCCTGTAACCTAGTTACTGACCAGTCCAAGACCAATCAACAAGATTGGGGAGAATGGAAAAATAGGAAATGTGGTTCCCTCCTTCTTTCACTGTCCCTCAAAAAGACAAGTTGCTATAAAAGCAGGTTGCTATCCAAAGATAGCTGCAATGAAGAAGTTATGCCTTTCTTAGCCACAGCCAGGTTAAACACGGAGAAAAAACAAGCAATCTTAACCCAGAGGACTTCTCACAATATCTTGAAACTTAGCCTTCATATCCCACAAAAAGAACAGCCTTCAAGCCATACTAAGAAATTCATTCAAAAACTTTGCACAGCCAGGAGCAATTTAAAACGAGTCTTCAAGAGTCAGAATTGTCACAGGCAAATATAAAGGCAACAAACTCTATCTTAAAGCCATTTGATATATCCTTTCCTTACAATGCTTATAAGAATATTAAAATAATATAGTTTTACACAGACATAGCTTTCTAAGTAGCTAAATACATTTCTGAAAATGTCAAGATCATTGAAAAAATGGTCATAGTTGCTCACACCACGCTGGTTATCAATAGCTCTGGTATAATAAAATGCCATAAATAAAGAAAACACCTTCCCACGACATGCTCCTTTGTAAGAATCTTCTTCATCAGAGGTGAAGAAAAATGGAAACACGTTTATAATCATTAGCTAGATGGAAATATCAAAATGAAAATCAGTTTATAATCAACTGAAATAAGTCAAATGTGCTAGGAACCATAAAATACATATTTGGGCAACTTGGAACAAAGGCAGGAAAATGAGAGTTGGGCTCGGGGTAGAAGAGGAGGAATGGGAGGTCATCAACCAGGGGACATAAAAAGTGGGGAGAAATGGCAAAGATAAGCCTATTAGAGGCTCTGTGAATAAATCTGAATGCTGAGTGGGCTCCTAAACTTGAAGTTAATAACACTGGACAGTGTCTCTCCATTCTGGCAATTCCTAGGAAAAGGCTTCCAGAGCCACAGCCAAGCAAAAGCCCCCACTTTGTCTTGGCAGAAAGAAGAGTATTCTGGTCTCATTTGGGCAGGGAAAAGGTTGGATATATCATGTTACTACTTCAGAGTACCCTCAGCTTCATCTCCAAATGAGTGAATGAATGAGCAAATGAATCTCTCCACCGATTCGCAAATTTCCTCTAGCAAGGCTGGAAAATTTTGGGTCAATAACTAAAATGAAATTCATGAATTATTAAGTGAAAACCAGTCAATCTTTTATTCAGTAAGTGTAAATAGCTAAAATCAAATTCTTTCCTGTTTTCACAGGAAAGAAATTAAAAGAATTGGAGCATTTGGAGTCCTACAAGTAGAAGAGGGGAACGGGGAGGAAGGCAGGTCATCTCCTTATGGGCAAGACAAAGAAATGGGAGCCCAGGGATCAGGGCAAATGTTCACCAGGGTCACCCACTACCCACAAATACTGATCCTATAGATTTGAAGAGAAATAGAAGCTGGGGCTAGAAGCCTCTTTGTCATATTCAGCATGTCTATCTCACAAGATTATGAATTTTATGATGTACCATCATTTTATCTTTCGTTTTTCTTTTTTTTAAGACAGGGTCTCGCTCTGCCACTCAGCTAGAGCAGAGTGGTGTCATCATAGCTTACTGGAACCTCAAATTCCTGGGCCCAAGTGATCCTCCAGCCTCAGCCTTCCAAGTAGCTGGGACTACAGGTATGTGCCACCATGCTCAGCTACTTATTTTTTTTTTTTTTTTTTTTTTGTAGAGACGGGGTTTAACTATGTTGCTCATAATAGTATTGAACTCCTGGCTCAAGCAATCCTCCCATACAAGTGTGAGCCACCGTGCCTGGCCTATCTTTGGTTTTCTAACTATAAGTGAGTCCATTCCCAGAAGAATCATTGTTTGAAGCACTGTTCTACCTTATTCTACATATTAGAAGCTTCATGTGAAAATTTTCAACTCCTTAGCAAAAAGATAAGCTACATTCCAAGCATTAACAATTCACTCAACAAAATTTATAACTACCTCATCTGAGCAAGGCATTACAAGTTAGCATATTAATCAAAGAGTATTTGCAAAACAAAAAAAATCCCCCCCAAAATTTAACTGCTTTGAAAATAGGATGAAAAAATTCTTTAAGATCATTTTAAGGCATGCCTATCTTTTAATTTTTTTATCAGCACTGCTGATATTTTTTGTCTATTTATCTACTTATTCACACAAAGCCTGCTGATCACCAGTCCCCCCACCACCTACTGAGAAGACAAGATATTATTACAGTGTGGTAAATGTTAAGATAGCAGTGATAGCACAGTAAGCTTACATATATGTGTGGCATGTATAAAATTTTGGTGAAATTAATCAGCACTGCTTCTGGGCTAGACACACCACCTGATACTTTCCCTATCACTAGAATATTATCAGCACCCCTCCAGTCAGATGATAAAGTTCCTGTACATGGCTGAAACACATAACGATCACATTTCAAAAAGGTCCTAACTGCTGAGTGAATGCTAACCTAAGGCGAGGGCACAAGTCTGAGTTTCTGCTCAAGCCCTTACAGCATAACTAACTGCCGACAGTCACACTGATGCAGACTTCCTGGGGAAGCGCAGCTGCACTTCGAGTAAGCTTCCCACGCACACAGCAGTCTGACCTAGAACTGAACACCACGGGGAGCCAAGAGGTTCCAGTCCCAGTCTGGTCACTCAGTGTCCCTATTCTGGTGTCTCAGCCTCTCTGGGACTCCACGTCCTCATCTATCAATGAAGCCAGTGAATTTGATGGCTTCTAAAGTGCTTTCCAGCTTTCACATCATAGCATATATCACAATTCTGGCTATTATATATACATATTATAGAGTCTACAGAGTCTATGACTATAGTTATCCTCACTGGACAAACCCCACCAACGGTTCGAATGTTTCTCAAGGACTGCTTGCCCTATTTGATGCGCTGTGTTCTCTCAGTGTGTTGGGTCTGTGTCCAGAAGGCATTTCCCTCAGAGTGTCTCCTCAGGAAAGGAGAAGTACACAACTTTCTCCCTGAAATTCACTATGCTGCTGTTCCCCCATAGAATAGAAAGCAGCTTCATATATTAGGAACTTTGATATCATTATTATTTATTTATCTGTACAAAGTTTGACATTTGTTGAGATCGTAAAGGAAGGAGAGAACCCCAATACCAACTCTCATTCCTGTCCTTTGATGCATTACCTAGGTTTCTGTGAAAGTCCAGGTATGCAACATGAGAGGGTGAGGAACCCTCCTTCTCGACTTGGTACCTTCTTAACCCAAGTCAAGTAGCAGGGTCAGGTAAAGCTCCAGCTGCTGCTCCTGTTAAATGGTTGAATACTGCCACTGTGCCTTAAAGCCAAACAACACATCCCATGGAACCAACGAACCTTCTAACATCAGGATCTGTAATTCTGTGACTTCCCTCTTTGCAGAGAGTTAATTAATGAAAACCCCCTTAGAGACTCAGATTAATGGAAACGAAAGGAGATGTCTTCAGGAATGCACTGGCAAGATTAAAATTTACTCCCACACAGAAGCATTCTCAAGCAGTGTAAATTAACCCCACTATTCAGTAACTGGTACTGAAGGCAAGAGGGCTATGCGGACAAGGGATGAATAGCTTTGGTAGAGAACAGAATGATGACTGATCCCCACATTTTACAAAGTGGCTGAGGCTCTGAAAGGAAAATAATTACTCTAAAACTTGTGGTGATGATCACATTACCTCTCTAAGCTCTTGGAATTAAAGCCAAAACCCTTAACCTTCCCTGCGAGGCCCCGGATGGCATGGTTCCTACCTCTATCTCTCTTTGGGGACTTGTTTTGCACCATTCCCCCAATTTTGTTAGTAGTAAGCTCCAACCACAGGATTTCTTTTAGGTCCTGCCACCCCCTGGGGCCTAGTTAACATTTGCTCATCCTTTAGATCTCAGCTCCAGTCACATCGCTTCAAGGAATTCTCACAACCAGCTCCCATCCCCACACTCCTCCCACAGGGTCTGTTGTCATGTGCTTTCAAAGAACTGTGGGTCCTTCAGAGCACTCACAGATAATCTTAATGTCTGAACATTTGATTTATATCATCCCTACCACCCACTAGACTATAAGCACCTTGAGAACAGGGCTGGGTTAAAACAGACTCACTATTGTTTCCCTAGCACCTGGCACAGAGATGACTGAGCAAATAAACAAAAGGCTGTGACGTGGATGGTTCACCTGCAAAAATACTTCCTCCTTCCATTCTAATCCTTCTAAACTGTATGCCAGGTTAAATGTGGGGAGAGATATCATATGTCACAACTTATAGGCTTTGGATACAAAATGAGACTAAATAGATAAAATTGACAAAAATGCTCTAAGAAAGGGACAATAAGGGGACTAAGAGTGGCAAGGTCCTCTGTCCCTCTCCAAGCATGGAAAGGTTAGGTGCAGCCCCACAGCCTTCACCTGACAGCCACATCTTTATTACAGGAATGTTCCACATGTGGCCTGCTCCAGAAGTAACCCCAATCTGAAAAGACGCACCCCAACTATTCATCATCCAACTCCTTTTTTCTTAGGAGCCCCTTCGATTGTGTCTGAGAGTCTTATCAAGTTAAAATCAGCTTAAGCCTTTACTCTGGGGTTTTCTAGAGCTGCAAGCAATCTGCTCTAGAGCACCGTGGAAGGAAGCACATCTAACACTAGTTAGGAGTCTAGCACAACTGGGAAGGCACCACGGTATTTTACAAGCCTACCATTCACAGCTTCCTAGAAGAGACCTTTTAAAACATTTTTCTTTGTCTCACACTTACAAAAAAAAATAGAAAATATTTAACATTTCAGATTACTATATTAATTCCAAACATTCTTAAAAGGAAGGAAAATATATAGAATAAGAAATCAGTTATACAAGGAACCCCAATTCAGAAATCTCACCAATCTGGAACATAAGTGAGATCCCTAGTAAGCCAAAAACAAAGTAGTATTGTTTCTTCTAAATCCTGCCACAAATCCATGTCCTTTAGCTATGTTTATAAAAGAGTCACAGTCTCACATAGAGTCTGTTTAGTCTTATTTTGTACCAAATGCTAGTAAAATGTGGAATCTGGTTTCCATGCCCACAGTATATTAGGCTCATCAGCAGACCATAGGGAAGAGGCAGGAACTAACCCCACAGCAAGCAGCACCTAGAAAGTACTCAACTCACAGTAGCAAGTCATCAATAAAAAATGACTGAATAAATTAAAAGACACTAAAAGACACAAGATATTCAGCAAACAGGGGCCACCTGACAAATGAGCAAAGAACCCTTTATTCCTTAGGAGCCCCTAAAACTATCCCTGAATAACAGTGAAACCGTTCAACCCATGTATTCATAATGATAGAATCTGAGTATTATAGAAAAAAAGTAAATTATGAGCAGTAAATTCTTTCAAGAAGGCAGAAATGTAGATTCATTTTACAAAGGTTCCATAAATTATTCAAAGTATAAAACTTTTTTGATATTTCAAGATGTATTAATAATTTGTTCAATTCTCTATAGAAGTTGCTTCACTGAAATGCCACATTCCCAGACAGACAAAACTGAATAAATGCTTTACTAAAGTACCTCAGTCATGGTGACTAAATTTGAAATAAACCACTCTTTCTGGTTCTCAAAAGAAATTCAAATTTTGTAACAAAATTAGTCCAAACTGGCAAATTCTTCAATTTATCACTAGGATATGAACATGTTTAAGATCAAAATATTAAATAAATTAATTAATAAAGGAAATATCTTATTCAAAAACTATAGTGCACACAAACTACTTCTTATAAAGGAATTCACTGTCAACCACAAATAATTGTGATCATTTACGAGATGCTTCCACGTTGTCAAGGACTGGGAATACCACATACTTTCAATACATAGAGCAGTATTTTTGATGGCTCTCATTCAACATCATTCTTTGGTGGTCTCAGAAGTATTTAGTTGACTAATAAAACCAACTTTTTTTTTTTAGGTAAATTGAAACTAAAGCTTTAAAAAAAATTTAAAGAAACAATGAATTCCACAATTAAGTACAGAAAATCCAACTCAAATCACAAGGCCAGAAAGGAACCTGGGATCAGCTATCTCACCCTCTCCTGATTTTTAAATCATATCTAAATATCCAGGACAAAAATATTTTGTCTATTTTCTGCAAAAACTCCATTATAATGACTCCCCTTTTTGCTTTCTATCTCTCATCCCCAAAAGAAAACAGCAAAAAGACAGGTCCTCTTTCTAATTTACATATTTCACCTTAAAGTTATCACTTTCTCCTGTTCGCCCAAGCCAGGAACTTTGAATTCACCTTCAATTCCTCCTCCCCACCCTCACCTGGACAATCCCAAATCCAGTCAATCCATCCCTTCTCGCCTCTCCACATGGCCTTTCTGTTCCCCATTGCTACAGCCCTAATCCAATCCTGCTGTGGCCTACCCCCACGACCCCCACCTCCCAGCCAGGGAGTACCCATCCTAAAGTAGAGCCTAAAGTAGATCAGGCTCTCTGCCATTCATAAACAAGCAAAACTGACTGACATCCAAACGGCTTTCCACAATCCAGTCCCCACCTAAGTGTCCAGCCTCACCTGTGACTGCTCTCCATTCAAATATTATACCTCATCTAACAGAATCTGGCAGTTCACAAACACCTCTTAAGCCTTTTCTCAGGACTCTGCAGAAAATTTCTTCTTTCCTTTCTTTCCTGCCTTCCTCATTCACTCATTCATTCATTCAACTAAAATTTCTTGAACCCCATCTTTATGCCAGGCACTGTTCTAGGTGTAGGGATATACTGGGGAGCAAGAACAGGTAGTACTGGTCCTCACAGAAATCATAAAATGTACTCTTTGCTCTTACACACCCTTCAAAAGCTAGTTCAAACAACACTCCATGAAGTCTGTATCACCCTGGGCAGTAATAAACTCTTCCTTCCTTGGGCTCCTAACATATATTTGCAACTCTGGTCATATATTGCCCTGCACTATATTTGTTTCCACTTCCTTCCTTACATATGTGCATGTATCTCCACTGCATTAGTACTGCACTTTGCATCAAAATCTATCTCACCTAAATGTTAGGTTCTTGTATAGCAATTTTCAACCACTTATAAGCTTTAAGTTATGCTTTCCACTTCCCATAAAAATTCGAGTACTTTTTTTAAAAAAAAAAAAAAAAGCACAAAGGTATATTGAGCTGTGGCTAGGTAAAAGTCATTTACTTTCGGTTTGGGAATGTGTTTACGAACTTACAAATGAGAACGTCTGATGTCTTAGGAATCTATTTCAAACAAAAGAATGAAGCCGCCCTGTGGTGATCTGGCACAGAAAGAACTTGGATGGCTGACAGATCTCACTGGGCTCTCCTGCAGACCACTTGGATCCCTCTTTCAGGCTGCCTAAGACCAGCCCTGTTAAGAAAACTCTCCTTAGCACCTCTGTTACATTTTATGTTGTCACCAGGCTTATCTCAAACAAACTTAAATAACTGAATAACAATTTATCACTATGAAGATTAGAGACCAACTATACATAAATCAAAATCTAGAAAGAAAAATTTGACTCTAGTGGGCCACAGAATTAAGAACAATGAATGTATACAGATATATCTCCTTCCTCATAATGTACACTACGCCACAATGTTGGTTGTATACACAGATATGCATATACACAAGCACACACCAAAAACTCAATGTGTTCAAAACAGAGGGTGAAAAAAAAAGCAGCCCTGAACAACGCTGGGTTATTTTTGTCAGGTTAGGATGGAGGGAAAAAGAAAGGAGGAAGAAGGTATAAACCTACAATCTTTTAAAAGCTAAATAGCTTTCTGAGTTTTTAGAATTCTACACAGAAATCAGCCGGGCACGGTGGCTCACGCCTGTAATCCTAGCACTCTAGGAGGCCGAGGCGGGAGGATTGCTCAAGGTCAGGAGTTTGAAACCAGCCTGAGCAACAGTGAGACCCCAGTCTCTACTATAAATAGAAAGAAATTAATTGGCCAACTAAAGATACATATAGAAAAAATTAGCCGGGCATGGTGGTGCATGCCTGTAGTCCCAGCTACTCGGGAGGCTGAGGCAGAAGGATTGCTTGAGCCCAGGAGTTTGAGATTGCTGTGAGCTAGGCTGATGCCACTCTAGCC
Organism: Lepilemur ruficaudatus; assembly: GCA_963574885.1. NCBI lineage: Eukaryota > Metazoa > Chordata > Mammalia > Primates > Lepilemuridae > Lepilemur > Lepilemur ruficaudatus. Next base: position 4,365 of record CAUYRT010063824.1, on the reverse strand, counting down.
CAGGCAACAGAGTGAGACTCTGTCTCAAAAAAAAAAAAAAAAGAATTCTACACAGAAATCATTATATGTTAAGTTATAACAGTTAAACAGAAAGACATTTCACCAGCCTACACAAGCAGTTTTCATAGGCTTACAAAAACTGGGTTTCTTTCCTTTCCACATGTCCTACTAATACACAATAATAATTAATTCAATTTCTCTTCTCTCATTTTGGCAGTACACTGAAAGGAAAAAAGACAAAATTACATATACAAAATGGGATTACAAAGAAAAATTTTAATAGCCACCACACATTCCCAGACAGGATCTGGACATAGTTTGTGCACACACTCTCAGTGGCATATTTCTCACTAAAGCCATCACTAGCCAAGTTAGAGGGGTCAAGTCTGCCACGAAAGGGCAAAGCTGTCCCACGCCTTCCCCACCAGCCTTAGGCTCAGGACAACTGGGAAATGCCTGGACTCCTGGGAGGACTAATTGTGCCTTAATTCTGGCCCTGTCACTTGCTAGCTCAGTGACCTCAGCCAATACACTTAAGCCCTCTGGGCCTCAGTTTCCTCATCTGTTAAGTAGTGACAGTAACAGCACCTACCTCCCAGGGTTGTGCTGAGGATTAATTGAGTTAACGTGTGCTTGTAAAGCACTCAGAACACTGTACTGCTTGGCACAGGACTATAAAATGTTAGCTGTTGTTGTTGTTACTGTTGTTGTTGTTGTTATGGCTTTATTATTGTTCTCACAATGAAATCTGTCTCTAAATTCAACCAAATCTCCTCTTCTGTCTATACCCTACCAATATGTAATGAGAACTGAGGTTCTAAATCATGACCCTAAGACTCCATAATATCATATACATGTGTATGTATGTATGTGCTTAGGTAGCATTCAACTTCCTATTAAATTATCCTACTTACTACATATTTAATTTGAAATAAAAATGGAAAAACCAAAAGGATTTTTTCTCATTTACATCTAACCTAAATACTCATTTCCACCAATATTTCCAGGCAAGAGAAGTTCTTCTGTACTTCACCCAAAGCTGTCCTACATTCATATTCTGACTCAAACCTATGCTATAGACAAGATAAAAGAAATCATTTTTCTATAAATTATTTATTTAAAAATTCCTGGCTGCATTAATATCAGATTACTTTAATTAAGCTTAAATGAAAATTGAATGTTTTAAATTATTTAAATCTTCCATTCAGCTAATCAGTCCTCATTAGAGGCTGCTCATTCTTAACATGCTAAAACATTTGGTGAAATTCTTTGAGTCACTTCAGGAATTGCTTAAAATTCAGTTCCCAGAGTATCTCCATGATGACCTCTCTTCTGCATTTTCAATACCTTTCCTTTACAAACCCAAGGAGAAAAGAAATGATAATGAACAAGGCTGAAAATGAAGACCCTATACTATATGTTATCCTTCCCAGCAAACTGGCTCTTGGTGCCATTAATGTCCAACTTTATACCCATGACCACCATTAGGAGGAACACATAAAGGTTATAACAATTAATATATTTGATTTCTCTAACTTTTTAGCCAAAAAAATATGAGCCACATTATTAAAAGTAAGCATCTATTTAGATTACAGGACTAAGTTCCAATACCAAAGAATTTGCCTTTCTGGAGAGTTGTGTGTTATTTGTAGCTTAATCAAATATAGATAAATCTTCTTTGAAAGGCTCTTTTTATGGGGCTATTTTTCTACCACAAAAGTGTGAAGCCTATACACTGATTTTCACTCTGCCCTATGAAATCGTAACCCAAGGATAAAGTATGATTTCTTATCATCCTCATTTTATTAAAGTTCTTCACACCTTTATACTAATAAGTTCTGTTTTAAAATCAAGCAGAAAATTCAAACTTTCATTCTAACAGCCTTACTTTTTATGAGAACACTTTGTTAAATTTGCTCTACCAGCTTCTCAGCAGGATGCCATTCCAATCATGGAGTGCGATCATTCTTTTACAACTAAATAAACATCTGCACAAAACACAGCTGTGTCTAGAGTACCCATAGCCCGATATTTAAAGAGTCTATTTCTCAATTCAAAAGTAACAGGTTCTATGGTGCTAATTTAGCCAGAAGGTAGCATTTATTTTCGTTTGTTTGTTTTTTTTGTTTGTTTGTTTTTTAGAGACGAGGCCTCACTATGTTGCTCAGGCTGGCCTTGAACTCCTCCCACTGCAGCCTCCTGAATAGCTAGGATACAGGTACACGCCACTGCACCTGGCTGGAAAGGTAGCATTTCATTTAAACATTCAGCAAATAATTACACAGAAGGGTGTATGGGTACTGTGTGATAATGAATATAAATATACTCCTTCCTTAGAGACATGCACATTATTATATGACAGTCAAGATCTTTCCTCACCACAGGACATCCTCCACAGACAGAACCCAGGTTACCACACTTCCTTCAAGGGGCTTTGCAGTCTCTCTCATCCTACACTCCCAAGAAGCAGAGCTGACCAGATGGAGTCATTGCATCAGTCCCTCTCCCCTTTCTCCTCTCACCTTCAGTGTTTTTCCACCTCCTACCCTTGCTCCTCTCATCCTGGGCCTACCTGTGAAATACAGACCTTGATGTCTTCTCTTTCTCCTGAATTTAAAATCTTTAAATTTATGTGATATCTAACAGTGATGTAAATATCCCTTAAATGTCTTAAATTCAATCTGGCCAAAATAGAATACCTAATCTTCCTATCAAAGCCAATTTTTCCACCCCACTTCTTATCTTGGTTAATGGCCCCAGCGGGCCCACCTTGACACAGGCTGTCCTAGGGACATCTTTGACTCTTCTTTTTCCATAGCACCCCTCCACCCCACCCTTCCGTGTTCTCAAGTCACATAGACTCAAATCCCTTCTTTCTATCTCTATTGCTAGCATCTAATTGACTCGCTTGTTTCTTCCCTCAGAACATCCCAGAATTTTTCTAAGTGGGCTCTTAGCTTCCTCTCCAATCCACTGTAAGTGATGCTATCATATTAATTTTTTGAAAAGGATATAGGTCCTCTAGAACCAAATGACTTGGTTTCAAACTCCAGCTCGGCTACTGCTTACTTCTGTGACCCTGAACAAGTTACTTAACTTCTCTGTGCCTTATTCTCATCTTTATACGATAGGATGATAATAATGCCTGTTTCACAGAATTGTTGGGAAAACAAAATGAATTAATAGTTTCAGAGTACCCCGAATAGCATCTGGTACCATTTAAATGCTCAATAAATGTTTCCCATTATTTGCAATTAGCACAAATCAAATCATACCATGGCTGCCCCAAAACCCAAAACAGAGTCTCATAGTGTACCAAGGAAACTGCAGGTTCCTCACCCTGGCTTCATGCTGCCCCCCAACTGACCTCTCAGCTTCACATTCCCCATCCAGTACATGTGACCTGCAAAGACACCAGACAAACTGGAGGACTTACCATGCCCTAAACACACATCCTGAGCCTCCCTCCTCACCCTTGCTATTCTCTCTTCTCAGATCCCTCCTTTCATGCCCCTGCCTGATAAAACCTTGTCCATCCTTCAAGACAATCTTAATTCCTCCATGAAGCCTTTTCTGAACCTTCCACCAGATATGCCTCCACCCTCCTGTGAATTCCTCTCCTAACACAGGGGTCATGTTTCTCTTTGGGCAGTTATCTTTCATACACCTCAAATTGCAGTCCTATTATTCTCCCTATCAGCTTGGAACTCCTTGAAGGTAACATGGGTATTCCCATTGTTTTATGCTCTGCATCACCTAGTGCTGTGCAATAAAATGGGGTAACAAAAAAGATGGAGATGGAGGTGTGGGTGATCAGAACCACAGCCACTACTGTGGCACAGCAGACAAGTCCAAACTAAGAGAAGTACACACTCTACCCAGGCTGGAGTCCTCGTCATCATTTCAAATGACATCCAGACTCACGATATAAACTTAAAGGCTTCCCTAGCAAGTCATTCCTTATAAGACACCAGAAACACAGCAGAATAAATATAAGAGGAATGTAATTTGTAGGCCTATCCTAAAATACCAACATTAAAATCACACAAAAAACTTTTTTCATATATCAACATTAGAATCAAAAAAGCCACTGGGGGCTAGGCGCGGTGTAATCCTAGCACTCTGGGAGGCTGAGGCAGGAGGATCACTCAAGGTCAGGAGTTCAAAACCAGCCTGAGCAAGAGCGAGACCCCATCTCTACTAAAAATAGAAAGAAATTAATTGGCCAACTAAAAATATATATAGAAAAAATTAGCCAGGCATGGTGGTACATGCCTGTAGTCCCAGCTACTCGGGAGGCTGAGGCAGAAGGAATGCTTGAGCCCAGGAGTTTGAGGCTGCTGTGAGCTAGGCTGACACCATGGC
>CAUYRT010063823.1:0-19519 GCA_963574885.1 Lepilemur ruficaudatus | reverse complement strand
GGCTTTTAACAGCAAACACATCCCTACACAAAGATGCTAACATCTGACAGAAAAAATTTATTGGCAGTGGATTACAGACAAAGGTGTTCTCGGACCTTGGAACTGCACCCCTGACGCTTTAAAGCTCAACATGTAAATATTACAAATCACCTCTTTTTTCCTTGTCCTTCTCCTTTTTTCTGCCATTTTTCTTGCCTCCTTTCAGTCCTTTATCTTTAGCAAAAGCTAAAACCTGAAAGTCTAGATACCATTCCAAGATCTGAAACATTTGTATCAGACTTATTTTCTACACTGGTTGAGCAAAACTAAACAAAGCCCCATATATATATTAATTCATGAACCAAGTCAATGAATGGGAGTCATTTGCACAGCAGAAATATCCTTATATTTGCAAAAGAGAGTTCATAATATTTCTTTTAATAGGAAGTTCACCCAGCACATATAAAATGTGAGCTCCTTTTCAGTAATTTCTATATACCTTTTCAGGAAGGGATCTGTTGTGTGAAACAACACACACCTGCATATTCAATTTCAACTGTCATGTAGTAAACACTTATGAATTACTGATGAAAAAGAACATATATCCCAAGCCATTATATTCCAGTCTCTCATTCCTGTCATCTGAAGGATTTGAAATAAAATGCCTTACCTCCGATATCACTTCAGAAGCCACTTTCCTATTGTTTTGACATGCAGGACAGTTTCCTGGATTTCAGCTTATGAGTAAATGATTCAATGTGACTTGTACTCACCACAATTGAACATTATCATAAAACTATTATTCAGATGCTCTGAACAAAGCTTCCTAATCTTCAACAAAAGACATACAGTTAACTGCCATTTTTGACATCTTAAGGAATTAATCGAGATTTTGTAAGTGTGGAAAGATGCATAGGTAGAATGGTTTTCTAAAGTTTCTTTTTTAGTCACTGAAGTAAATTGCTGACTCCTCATTTTTAACTTCCAGGAAAATTTGCAAACGGAACAGATAGGATGTGCCTTAAAGTCTAAAGACTTATCTTGGAATATGAAATGGTTGCAAGAAAAAAAAAAGTAATTACTTCATGCAGATAACTCTGTCGGATAATCCTAGGTGGTTGATCTGGAGTTATGCTAAAATAGGAGAATTGGGCTCTGTTAGGGAAATTATAAAATGAATTTAAAAAGGAATAATAAGAAAGGCTATTTTAGAGTTTAAGAATAATGAGTTTGATCTGAACATAAAGTTTTGGATGTTAAAACTTGAACCCTTGAGGGAGGGATCAAGTCCATTCAAATGTGCATATAATTTGAATCTTGGGTAAAGATGGTAAAACAAAAAAAAGTCAGATTTTTTTGGGGGGACAGATAGCGCAGCATCTGTTAATCCTCATGGTAATATTTCCTTTCCTTTGACCTCTGGGGCTCGCCAAGTGCTGTTTCTGATGCCACAGACACTCTTTTCTCTCCTCCTCTCATGACTAACTCTTGACTTTTCTTTCAGTTGTTCGTTTGAATGCGTATGAATAGGTTTCTGATAGGTTTCACCTCCAAACATGATTACATTAGGGTCCATGTGACGGGCCTCAGGACATCTTATAATTCCCTTTCTCAGCACTTTGTTGACTTGAAATCATCTAAGAATTCACTTGTAATTAATGTCATTGTCTTAAATATCTATTTTTACTTTGGACAGAGCCTGTGCTTGTCATGTACATTGGCATAAACTCAGCAGCTAGCCCAGTGCAGGGTACTTCACAGAGACATGAAATTTTATTTTTGACCAATTGGAGAAAATTAGAAATTAGTTGAGTAACACACACACACACACACATACCACGCTAATATAATATTTATTTGAGGAGGGTATATTTCAAGGGTCAGTGTTCTCTTGGTCAGTGGTGTCTCCATAGCAAAACCATTCTTACTGGAGTATGTTGGCAGCAGTAGCCATTTAGCTATCGCAGAGAAAGGATATTCAAACACCAAGGCCATCGCTAAGGAGGCCAGGCTTTGTGGTTAAAAATTAAAATCAGCTGGAGTCACCAAAACTTCATTCCACCCGTCACTAAGTTGAGCAGGTGAAGAGGAACTGTTCTTGGGCCTGATGACCTCACGGAGGGAGCGGCTGCATCGGAGCGTCTCTGCCTCAGGAAGGCGCGTGCAGCGCCGACAGCACAGGGAGAGAGCACCCGGGTGCCTGCTCCGCGGTGAAATGTCCTTTCTCATCAGTTGGCGCGTCTTTTGCTCTGCATGAGGCAGCATTTTAAAGTTATACCCGGAGATAATGCTCCCTAAATAGCAACATAATTTGGGGATCACATTCTCCTAATGGCATTGCCCAACTTTACTCTCAAAAAATCATCAACCCATAATGATAGAATTCCCTTCATTGTTAAAATATTGCTTCCTTTGCTATAGTTATTGAATGAAGAACCAAAATTCTTCCTTGATTCATCCTTGGTTTAGATCTGCTTTAGAAAAAGTGATTTTTTTCCCCTAATAGTTTTTTTTTTATTTTGTAAGTTTTATTTTTAATTGACAAATACTTATATACTTTTATGAATACAATGTGATATTTTTATATATGTTTACATTGTGGAATGATTGAGTCAAGCTAATTAACATAGCCATCATCTCACATACCAATTTTTGGTGGTGAGAACATTTAAAATCTAATATTTTATTATTTTGTTTTTTTCTTTCCAAGTATTACTGGGGTACAAAAGCTTTGGTTACATATATTGCCTTTGCACTACCCAACAAGCATGCCCATCCCCAGATAGTGTGCATCAGTTAGGTGCAAATTTACTCATCCCCTCCTGCCCCCTCCCACCTGCCTGACACCTTATGAATGTTACTTCCCATATGTGCACATTGGTGTTGATCAATTAGTACAATTTGATGGTGAGTCCACTTGGTGTTTGCTTTTCCATTCTTGTGATACTTCACTTAGAAGAATGGGCTCCAGCTCCATCTAGGATAGTATAATAGGTAGTTCATCATTCTTTTTTATGGCTGAATAGTACTCCATGGTATTTTGTTAATCCACTCATGTAATGAGGGGCACTTGGGTTGTTTCCACATCTTTGCAATTGTGAATTGTGCTGCTATAAACATTCACATACAAATGTCTTTTTTTTCCTTTGGGTAGATACTCAGTAGTATGTTTCTTAGATCAAATGGTAGTCTGCTTTTAGTTCTTTGAGGTGTCTTCATACTAATTTCTATAGAGGTTATACTAGTTTGCAGTCCCACCAGAAGTGTATGAGTGTTCCTATCTCTCTGCATCCACACCAACATTTATTGTTTTGGGACTTTTTGATAAAAGCCATTCTCAGTGTAGTTAAGTGATATCTCAATTGTGGTTTTGATTTACATTTCCCTGATGATTAGAGATGTTGATCATTTTTGCATATGTTTGTTGGCCATTAGTCTATCTTCTTTCAAAAGTTTCTGTTTATGTCCTTTGCCCACTTTTTAGAGGGAGTGTTTGATTTTTTCTTGCTGATTTTCCAGAGTTCTATATAGATTTTAATTATTATCCCTTTATCAGAAGTAAAGCATGCAAATATTTTCTCCCATTCTGTAGGTTGTCTGTTCACTCTAGCGATAGTTTCTCTGGCTGTGCAGAGCTTTTTAATTTTATCAGGTCCCATTTATTTATTTTTGTTGATGCTGTGACTGCTTTTGCGGTCTTCTTCATAAATTCTTTGCCTAGGCTGATGTCTGAGAGTTTTTTCCAATGTTTTCTTCTAGAATATTGATGGTTTCATGCCTTAGGTTTAAGTCTGTTATATATTGTGAGTTGATTTAACTTTCATTTCCTTATTAATCAATTTAAACTTTCCCTTCCTTAGACCTCTCTGAGCTAAGCTGCCAATCTCATCAGTCTCACACTTTGTAAATGACTCTATTTTAGAAAGTAAAAATAAGTGCATGGGTCCATTTGACAAATGATCCCAAAAGACTGCCCTGCTTTTCTTTTAGTTGAAATGCCATTTAACTTCTGCAGCTTTGCACAGAGATCCTTTTAAGGGTGTTTCTTTTTCTGAAGATGATGAAATTATTAGCTAAAAATCTAATGACAGCATATACAAATGAAATTAAACTCCTAAATGTGAAAGATAAAACTAAAAATCTAATATAAAAAAGTGGAAGAATATTTCTGGGTCTTTGGGTGGGGAAAATTAGAAAGATCTAAAACATATACAAACATTATATATACATGAAAATTAAAGAAAACTGATCAACAAATGGTAGCAGAGAAAAATTAACAGAAGGATGACAATTGAGTGATGACATTTGCAAAGTATAAGACTGAGAAGGTATTCTTAACTAGAAAAGGCAAAAGACAACAGCAAATAAGCAAGAAAAATGAACAATCTCCAGGGGAAAAAGTGAGCAAAGAATATGAAAAGGCAATTCATAGAGAGGAAAATCCCAATAACTAATAAAACTATGAAGTCATGTTCATTTTCTTAGTAACCAGAGAAATGTAAATTAAAACATTGAAACATTACTTTATATATTTCCAAATGGTAAAAATCAAAAGCCCTTTAACAACATTAAGGGCATAAGATAGTGTGGCAATTTTTATGCACTACTGATATATATATAAAAGTACAAACTGCTATGGCTATCCTAGCAGGGTTTGCTAAAATAGAGTATGTGCATACCTGGGGGCTTAGCAAAACTTCAGAAAAAATCTTAGATCCATAGCAAGACATTTTGTAGGAAAGTGTTGAAAGCATGACTATTGATATGTAAAATGTGCAATACCAGTGACTCAGAATATGCTTTAGTCCCAAGAAACATAATTCAATAAAATAGCAGAGACGCTACCAAGAACATAGAAATTAATGGGGAAAAAAATTTTAAAAAAATGAGAATTGGCTGGGCATGGTGGCTCACGCCTGTAATCCTAGCACTCTGGGAGGCCGAGGTGGGCAGATTGCTCAAGGTCAGGAGTTCGAAACCAGCCTGAGCAAGGGCGAGACCCCGTCTCTACTAATAATAGAAAGAAATTAATTGGCCAACTAAATATATATAGAAAAAAATAGCCGGGCATAGTGGTGCATGCCTATAGTCCCAGCTACTTGGGAGGCTGAGGCAGAAGGATCGCTTTAGCCCAGGAGTCTGAGGTTGCTGTGAGGTACGCTAACGCCACGGCAGTCTAGCCTGGGCAACAAAGTGAAGACTCTGTCTCAAAAAAAAAAAAAAAAAAAAAAAAAAATAAGAATTGTAGCATGTACCATTTATGTGGTACACATGTCACTATGTTTTTAATATCTTAATTTTTAAATAGTACAAATATGCAGAAAATTATAGAGAACAATATAATATCAATTCATCCATCTCCAGTATAAAATTAATATTTTATAATAATTCACTCAGATTTGTTTTAAAGTTAAGAAATTGAAGATTCTCGTTTTTCAAGGAAATTACCTATAAGTAAACATAGAGAAGGCCAACATGAGAGACATAATCAATAATCCAGAGGGAGTCATATAGGGAAATGAGTTTGGAGATAGGATGTAAAAGGTAAAAAATGATACAAACACAACAAAATGTGATGCTCTTACTTGTCTTGATAATTATAGTGTGCTATTGATTGATGGGTATGCATAGGTCAGTTGTACACACCTGAGATTCAAAAAGATGAGCAAAGAAATTATGAGCTGTGTGTTTGTGTGTGCAAGCACATGCATTTGTGTTTTGTTTTGTTGCTTCAGTTTATTTCCGTGCCTCGATAAACTTTATCTGAAGTTTCTCTAAGTTTTCTTTTCCCTTCCAACCTGTGAAGCTTGGCATCAGACCCTTCATTTAGCATCGGGAAAAGCATGGCCTGGTACTCACCTTTTCCCCAGCAACTTACTATTCTGATTAAAATCTTGCTTGCCTTTCTAAGGCTGGTTCAAAGCTGTTACCTTACATGTTATCTCATCACTCCAGTTGGAAGCAACATTTTTGCCCTAGATCTTTTTCATTCCTGATTTCATCTTTTGGTCTTTCTCATTCATCTGCAGCACCAAAGCAGAAACCTTTACTTTTCTTATCATCTCCTTTATTCTCTTTGCTATGTTAGCTCTGACCTTGCGTTTCTATAATTTAAGATGATATTGCTCTTAAGACCAAAGAACCGCTCACTATTTCAAAGAGCATCTCCATTTACTCCTGATGGAAATGTGAGTTTCTTGCTATATCCTATCTCCTCCTCCTTCCCCCCACAAATACACACAGCCATGTCTTCTGAATAAACAGAGACCTCCTGCGAGGCCAGATCAGCTTGAACAAGGTGTAAAAAGATATTTCCCAAGTTAAGACAGCCAGCTCCAGAAAGGGAATGAAGCCTGAACTGGCTGTGGAAGAAGCAATCAATGTTTGCTAAGACATTCCCACATGGAAAGAAAGAGCACATTCTAGCGAAATTTTCAGGAATGGAAGTAGTGAGTTCAAAGCAATTAATATTTAAAAGTATTAAGTAACATACACTAAAAAGCCTTAATAGGCTTTTAAAAATAGATATTGACAGATGGCTTTTCAATAGGGTTTATAAGTAATTTATACTCTCATTTATGTTAATATAAATGTACCTCTTTCACCTTCCACCGACTGGTATTGCAGTGTGTATTAAATTTAAATAATTGATACTTTGTTGGATTAAGTATATATTATTATACTATTTTGTATTTATTTGATTCCTCATGAGGGTGAACATCTTTCTTTCAATGTGTTTGTTAAAATGTTTTATTTCTACTTTCAATTAATTCCATTTGGAATTATCTTCTTACATTCATTGCTCATTTATTTACTAATATGTTTATATATTATTTCATTTTCATAATTTTTTGCATCAGGGGCATGTTCTGAGGTATAGTCTAATAGCAGGATCCATGCTTTAAAAAATATCTATTACTGTGACACTTTTCATTGTTCTTATCCTTCTACACTTCTTAGGGATGAGTTATTTATTGCATAACAACTTATTTTATATCTCTTCAGATTGGCTTATCACTTGCATATAACAGTTTATTCTTTTGCTGATAGACATGACAATCCTTTTTTGATTGAGTCTATTTAAAGCTAATAATGGAAAATATAACCAAATCTGAAAATATTTTATAACCGCTCTTTATTTTTTAAAATTGTGTTCTGTTTCTTTCTTTTTTCCTGCACTGTAAGTAACTAAAGAAATATTCAGCATATTGATTTTAACCTTGGCAGAAAACTTTAATATATTTCAGAAGAAAGTGCAGGAAGATAAATAAGTTATGACCACCCTTGTTGTATGTTAAAGCAAAGAGTTTATTAACCAGATTCAGATATAAGTTTTTGAATTTTTAGTATTGATTAAAAGAACTGGGCTTTCTGAATGAAGCTATTTCACACTACATTTCTTCATTCATTCATTCATTTAACAAGTGTAACTCCCAGGGTTTGTTGTGGTTATAAAATACGGAATGGTTAATATGTTCTCTTTCCTTCTGTTCTCAATTTTGGTTTTTGTTGGTTGGTTGGTTGATTGGTGTACCAAAAAGTAGGTTCCTGAAAGGAAATAGAGATTAATTCAATATAATGAAACATGTCTAAATAAATGTAGCTAGATGGAATGAACTACCTTTAGAAGCAAGGTGACCATTGCAAAATGTAAGAAGAGATTTCCAGTGAGTACTGGTGTGAGAGCTGCAAACACTAACCTTTACTGAGCAATGCAGAATAGGGGAGGTGGCCAGGACTGGAAAAGGGCAAATGCCATTGTCATAGTCAGTGAAAAATAAGGTGGAATAAGAAATTGACAAACAGATATTCTTCATGCCAACTCAAGACATTATTTTAAAACTGTAAAAAACAGTGCCCTTTGAGCCCCCAGAAGAGAAAAATATCTCGACGAGCCAAAATATGGGCTAAGGAACTAGTCACATCCAAACTATAGGTTATTTTTTTTAACTTAACAATGCTAAGGCCATCGATTCAAGAAAATACAACAGACACACTGCAAATATTTTAATATCCTTGCAGATAAAATAGAAATACATTGGGGGGATACAAAGAAAACAAGGTGGATTATTAGTCGGTAAAAGGTTTGTTTGAAAAGATCTTAGAAAAGTATGAACTGGAGAAGTTGCTGAAGGCCACCAGGATGCTGTCCGGTACGTTTTTCATTTTAGCATTTTCATCAGTAACTTGAATGTCCTTAGTAATTTGAAAGTTAACAGACGTTTCCAATTATTACATAATACTGTGTCAATCGTCAGATATGTTGATTATCCAGTTATTTATTGAGGGAAAGAAACCTAAGTAGATTGGAAAGAACCATATTTAAAGATGTAAAATTATTAAGAATAAATGTATAAATCCAAATTTAAATCTAAAAAAACAATCGCTTGAATGCAGGATGAGGGAGGCACTATGTATTAGTTATCTACCACTGTAAAACAAATTAACATAAAGCTAGCAGCTTAAAACATGAAGACATATTTTCTCACACAGTTTCTGAGAGTAGAAATCCAGTAGATGCTTGGTTGGGTGGTTTTGGCTTAGGGTTTTGCATGCAGTTGTTTTCAAGGCTTGACTGGGGCTGGAGGTTTTGCTTCTCAGATGAGTTATTCACGTGGCCGTTAGGGGTGGAGGGCTCAGTTTCTTATTGCTTGCGTTTCTCCATGAGGCTGGTATATCCTGAGATAGCAGGTGATTTCCTCCAGAGTAAAGAGGTCCAGAGAAAGCATGGCAGACATCAAAAATATATTTTATAACATAGCCTCAGAAGTGACATACGTTCGCTTGTGCCATGTTCTACTGGTTACATAAACCAATTCTGATGCGGTGTGGCAGAGAACTACAAAGGGCTTGAAGCCAGAAGGAATCATGGGGGCCACCTTGGAGGTAGGTTGGCCACCACACATGACTTCCTGCAGTTCTATAAAAATGGCTTGGGGATTTTTTTGGTTCATAAAAAGTGGAAGTCATTGGTGTGATGTAGCTGCCAAAAAAGTTTATGTGATATCAGGTGGCATCAAATACACACACACGTGCATGCTCACATGCACACGCATGTTATCCACTGTGTACCAGTAAAACCTTAGCTGTTTTTTTTTTAAGTCAACTTAGAGCTCCATATTTTATGAGAAATATATATATATAAACTGGAATATATTCATAAGAGAAAGTTAGGGAAATTTAAAAGTACAAAATGTGAAATGGAAGAAGGGCCTGGTATTCTTAGCCTGCATAAAAGATCCAGTACAAAGGATTCAAAGGCAAAAATCAAAGAGCCATCATGTGGAAAGGGGAGTAGACTTGCTTTGTGTGTTTACAAGGGGCAGGAATATTCATCAAAGGGAAGAATACTTTAGAAAGACAAACATCCACTAAATAAAGAAAAACCTGTTAATACCAAAGGCTGTATAAAAATGGAAAACTACTGAGTTCTTTATCACCGCTTGTACTCACAGAAAAATAGGATAGCGCTTGGTTAAGATATCAATAAGTATGTTTGAGAGGGATTTGAGCATTGAATGAATTATTCATTCCTTTAGTCATTCTTTCAGAAGGGAATAAATGAGCATCCACTCGCTATACGCTGAGAGTTGTTTTTAAGGCCTAGATTGAGACGTTGTTGGAAGAGCCGGCAAGATCCTCTCCTTACCGGGTTTGTGTCTGATTGTGAGACATACACAACCAACACAAAAACTAACACCAAAAAATCAGTTTATTTACCTGAAATAATGCATGCTGAGGTAATAGAGGGGGATGCGGTATTTGTTGGCAACCATGGACCCTAGAGTGGTCAAGGAAGTCCCCTCTAGGGAAGGGAACATCAGGCCACAGATCTGATTGGCAGAAGGACCCAGCCCTGTCAGAATGTGGGGAGAGAGGGTTTTGGGCAGAGAGAGTGGTAAATACAAGGCCCGTTGGCTCAGTTAGGGGTAGTGTGTTCTCTCTGCAGGAAGCTGATGTGACCATCACTAGCGATGGGGCAAGTGGGAGGACACTTGGCAGAAGACGTAACATCAGGTGCAAAGTACGTGGCTTGTAGATGATGGTAATGGGTTCAGATTTTATTTTAGTATGTTCAAGAAAACATACAGGTTTCAATCAGGGACTGGGAATATAGTCTGCTTTACATTTTATAAAACCATTTTGTTTCCTTTGTGGGTAAAAGGGCTAAACTAAGGGCAACTACTAGGTGAAAGAAGAGAAAAGAATAAAAGGCTATTGCTATAGCTTGGGTGGCAAGAGATGCTATCAAATTATTTGTTGACACATCTTCTGCACCAGCCTTTAGCTGGTTCCTGGGAATACAGAGGCAAAAATAAAATTTGTACTTTGCAGCACACTGCCTACTGAGGGGGTTAGGTGTGCATAGTGGTGATATGACTCTGGAGTTTGATGGTGAGGTAGAGATGCTGTTTTCACCAGGAACAAAGACAGAGTGAATGGGAGGGGAACATCCAGAATGCATTTGCCTGAAAACTGCACAGATCACCTTTGAGATCCTTTCCAAGTATGGAATTTCATGATGCCACCACAGCTCTTGAAAGACTTCTTGCAGCTGGTTATGACTTTGACAGCGTAGGGTTGTGGGACTTCCCTATTTCCTGCATGGCCATGGAGACTGGGAAATCTGATATATTTTTGGATGGTTGAGAGGCAATGATTTCTCTTCCTCTCACCCATCGGCCCTGATAGTTAAGTTCTGAATCTGAATGAGGCCACTGTCAGACCACTGAGAGAGAGGGACATGACATAGTGTCTTTTTCTCAGGAGCTCGGCCTAAGGCCAGTAATCCTGAGTCTTTACTGATCTAATTCTTTTAACTTCTTTGAGTATGTTTTTTATCATCTGAAAGACAAATAAAAATCCCTGAGAATCTAATGCTGGTTCTACTCAGGTCACAAAAGTGTTGAGATGATAAAAGTTGTCATCATTGCAGACAGACTTTGGAACCTATTTGAAACCTGTGGAAAGGTGAATAGCTGTCTTACAGACATAAAAGTGAAGGGCTAATTCAGAGACCTTGTTTCTACTTAATGCTCAGTTAGAATAGACTGTAGTTCTAGCTGGATATCACATTTGGTTGGCCACACACAAAGGAAGAATGACCTTTCAGTATGGTGATTTTTTTCTCAGTGCCCTCAACAAGCATAAGTCTCCCTGAGGGAGTAGAAGGAAGAAATGGGGCATGAAGACAGAGTTAGTCTTTTTAGCACAGATCACCAGTATTTCATATTTGCAAAGAGCTTGAAATCACTTATGCTAATTTCCTCCCCATGCCTGTGGTGGAGGCACTGCTAGCCTCATTTATAGAGCAGGAAACCAAAGACAGTAAAATCAAGTAACTTACACTTGGCTTCACAGCAAATGAATCACAAAGTTGGGGAAAGAATTCCTGGGTCAGACTGTGGTTTTAAAACCTGGGACCCAGCAGCCTCTGAGAAAGTGGACCCAGCATTCTCTCACTTAGTCACTTGTAAGTGGTTTTAGCAATGTAAAGCTTCTGAACCCTTGAGTAGCTCTATTAGGAAATGAATCTATTTCTTTCTCCTTCTTGGGATTTGGTTCTCCCCCATCCTTTATGAAGATTGCCCAGGTATAGAGCCTGACTTTTTCATGCAACTATACTCATGACATTAGGTCACTATTTAATTCATAAAACAACTACATATTCAGCAAGAACTGGGAGTATGAGGCAAGATTCATCAAGTTGTATCTTTGAGATGGCCAGAAGTCCCCTGATAGATTAATGTTTCATAGAGACCAAGGACAATAACACACTAATTTTAAAAATGCATGGATAGCATTGTTTTCCAAAGTATCCATGGAACCTAGATTTGTGTTAATAGAAACAAATTACAGAACCTTAAAAGAAATAAGATGGTGCATTTCAACCTTTACTGCAGGTCTTCTGGGAGCTTTTAAAATGATAATTTCTGAGATAGCTGTAAGAAAGGAATATGCTATGCAACATTATTCCTCGGGCTTATTTAGAAATAAAAATTTTTCTTTCTTTCTTTTTTTTTTTTTTTCCTGACGGACATGAAACAGGGCTACATTTCATAAATCAATTGGGAAACACTGAGATGTAATTTCTTCTGATAAAGTTTTTCCAGTATTGATCTTGGATTTTACCCACAAAACTGGATTTTCCAGCATGCCGTAGCCTAGGATAGCCATCTCCTGCTGTGTTAATGTGCACTTTTCTTCCCTGTTTTCCCAACTCCAGGCTCAAATTTGTGGAAAGTATGTTATATCTGCTCATGCTTTCCTGGTGTCTGCTTGCTCACACCTAGTTTGACTTTGTTTTTTTCTTTCTCTTACTTTCTATGTTATAGACGTAAGGAAGTTTTCTCAGAGGGCATGTTGATGCATACGTGAAGAGCCTCTGTCCTGTAGAGTTTCAAATTTACTTAGGGATTGAATGCATGTACCAAAATATGCATTGGCATATTATATTGTTATATTTGAAAGATCAGTTTAAAGCATCCTGTCTCACATGTCCTAGTTGAGGCACAGAGAAGAAAGGCAGAACTCTCAAAGGAGGAAGGAAATTTTCAGTCAGGGAATCGGAGAATGGTTCTTGAAAGAAGTCTCACCATAATCTATTAGTTTAGAAAAAGAGAAAATGGAGTTTAGACAGATAAATGCCAGATGAAAAGAGAAAGATATGGCTACCATTCTTTAATTCATCTTTAGGAGAAGAAAATGGAAGTTGTGCTAAAGACACCAGAACCTTCTGCTTGACTTCATCATCTCCTGATTCCTGGAGCCCAAGATGTGGGTGGAAACAATGAGCCTGTCGGTCAAGGTGGGTATATCAAGTTTGCTGTGCTCTGCCTGACGTTATCATAGGAAGAGCTCAAACTGTATAAAACAGCAAGTCTGGAAACTGAGTCCAGACTGTTGGGACTCCCCAGAGCCCCATGAAATGATTCCTTTTGCTAGGTTGAGCCGAGAGTTTTAGTAAATGTTTTCAATTTAAAAAAATATCAAAAGCTTTCAAATCATACCTGAAATCCCAGAAGTGCCAAAATTATCTGAAGAGAAGCTTCTGTTATAAACACCAACTGTTTTTGGATTCCTTAATCCTGCTTTCCTTAAAGCACTTGAATAAAGAATGGGAAATTTATTTTCCAAACGTGAATATATGTAAGTAGGGTGGATACTTTCAAAATATGATTGGTAAACTGTGTTGGGATGAGCTCTGCACACGGCACAGGAGCAACACAGGTAAGTAGCTGAGGGTATGAGCAGAAGTGAGTTAACAGAGCCAGCCTGGGGCTGCCTGTCCTTAGAAAGTCTTGCTTACAATGTTGGTCTTTGGTGCCTGAAACTTTGCTGATAAACAGTTTCATTCACTGGTATAAAACTTTTTCCTAAATAATAAGAGTCTTACTATGCAGAAAATGCAGAAAAAAATTATTTCTGCTGGACACCTGGTTTGCTTCTGGGCACCTACAATTTTGGAATATGCTAGGTAGAAGGTGCCTATGTGACCAGCCCCCAGTAAAAACCCTGGACACCAAGTCTCTAACGTACGTCCCTGGTAGACAGCACTTATCATGTGTTGTCGCAGCTCAGGGCTGGGGAAATTGTGTCCTGGGTGACTCCATTGGCAAAAGGCAGTTTGAAGCTAGTGCCTTCCCCACACGTGTCTTTTCCCTTTGCTATGTTTTCTGTGTATCCTTTCACTGTAATAATTCTTAGCCATGAGTATAACTATAATTGAATGCTGCATATTCTTCTAGCAAATCACCAGACCTGGGGGTGGGCTTGGAGATAACCACATAGGGCCCCTCTCTGGCTATCTAAAGACAAGACCATTCATGTTCTCTTCTGAAGATCTCTTTCCTTTTCCATGTGTGCATTTTACCTTATCTAATTTAGCAGAAATAATAGACCTGCAAAAATTGGTGGTCTACTTAGACGTTTCCCCAAATTTCTAGACTCATTTGTGTTTCTCTACTTCAATTTCTCCACCTCAACTGCAGCATGCATTTTGTCTTTTGTGATAATCTGCAATAGAAGTGACAGAAGTTGCAAGATTTCATGAAAATACATACAAGCGTAGAGAGAGAGAAACATTGAAAGAGATTCTCATATTCTTATAGTGTTTTCAGCTTGACTGGGAACAAAATACTGTAAAATCTCATGAGGATGCCTGCTATCCTGAGATGTGAGTCCAGATTTGTTGATTAGAAAGGTTTGTACCTCAGGGTGCCGGAATAAACTTCCAAATCTCTAGAAGTTTTCAATGGGTTTGAATGTGAATTGCAGAGGTTAGAAGCTTCCCATGGGGTCAGGAAGGCAAGGACAGAAAGGAGATGCTTGAGGCATTCTCAAACACGCACAAAAGCCATGCAAGTTTGTAAAGTTCGTACAACTGCAGAGTTTTGTCCCTAGAAAACATCATGGCTTCTGACTATGCAGAGCAGAGGATATGATGTAGGAAGGATTCTAGGCCAAAGTTTCTTTCTGCCCCCTCCATTCTAAGTTTTCAGGTGCCTGCTGTCATTGGTGGTATTTTCTCTGTGCTGGAAAAATATAGTGAAGCTAACGTCATTCTCTGTGAGCGGAGGATGTCCACGCATACAGTGGGGTTTGGGAGGTAAGATATCGGGAGCAGAGAGTTTCCTACAAGGAGCAACTTGATGGGAAAGGAAGTGTGGTGACACTCTCTGTACTCACTCTTTCTTCTCTTCCAGCTGCATACAGAGCCTTCTCACTCCATGTCAGAGTGGTCCTTCTCATCTACTGTCACTGTGTCCAATACAGGGCCATGACATTTGGGGCAGACCCTGCCCCAGGGCAAGCTGTATTTGCAACCATTTGCTGTCACTGGATGAATCTTGTTACCCTATGCAAGTCCATCCAATTACAAAAATAAAATAACTTTGGCCTTTTTACAGAAATGAGACTATTTGCTCACAAGTGATCCTTTGTGATCTTTTTAGAAACCTTATCAACTGTTCTGACTTATGTGAAATGATATCTCTGGATGTACCACTAAAACAACAACAGGAATAATTGCTTTTTTCTTCTATTAGCTCCTTTAACGAGCAGTTTTCTCCAGAAACCACAGAGTATATTAAACTTCACACTGCCCTGGAATTTTAAAAAGCTAAATATGACTTCATTTATACTAAAAGCCTTTAATTTTCACTGGTGATAAAAACAGAATCAATGAATTTGAGCACCGAGGGGAGAAAAAAAAGTATTTTCTTTCCAGCCAATGTAATTCGTACTCAGGATATAATGGCTTTGAACTCTGCTGGATAATCAAAAATATTAAATTTGCTTTGTGTAGTTTCTCTTAAGATTTAAATTTCTTGTTTATTTAAAAATATTTTTCATCTAATTATTTGTGTAAAATATGAGCTATGCCACAATGCATTTTTCTAGCAACCTAACAGTTTACTTAGCTTATCTTTAATGCCTCATTACAAATCTCATCAAGACTAATTTATTGGGTGTCTTGATGGGTTTATTTTTGTAAATATGATGTATTGCAAAACATTTGTATATTTCAGTTCTTTTCAATTTTATTTAATATGTTAATACTCAAAATTCACATCTTTGTAGGACATGTAGGAATCCTCCCTCCTGTTAGATGTTGATATGGAAATTAACGGGTCCTGGTGGAAGGATCGAGGTTGATTTTTGTCATATTTCTTACTCCTTTTTCTTCCCTCTGGCTTCCTGCATCTGACTTAAGCATCCACGCATAGCTGCCTCTTGGACATAATGCAGACAGTAGCCTTTGGAATATGTTGTGAATAGAGCAAACCTATTCATTTAGCGAGAAGTTTTAGTTCATGACCTCATTTATGACTGAGTGCTCATGTATATCATTTTTCCATGGAAAGAATCTGGTCTTCTAATTACTCAAGCTTGGACTAATAAGTCAATTTTGCCCCACCAAACTTCTCTCACTTTAAATCCCAACTCACAGTTACGATGTAGATGTTTGCCTTTGAGGAAATAGGAAGCTATGCAGTGGATGAGGAGGAACAGTCTGGTTTATGCCTGTGCTTTGTCTGAGAAGGAGCATGAGGACCTGGCAGCACATTGCACAGAGTGTTTTCAAGGGTATCATGTGTCTGACAAGGTTAGTCAAAGAAGCAAGTATGCTGAACAATGACTTCCTGGAAACTGCAATCTCTTTTGACAAATACTACATGGCAAAGCTAAAGAAATCTAAGTCCTGAATAAATCCAATTGTCATTGACTATGGGAATGCTGGTTCTGGAGAGATGACATTTATGATACCTTTACTAAACATTGTGAAAACCTTTAAACTTCAAATCTAAACTATGACCTTCAAGCGACATCTTATTTTCTTAATAATATGTTCAAATGTCAGCTAAATCATTCTGACGGTGAGTCTTCAGGAGACTGTATCATAATAATCAAATAGTCAAGTATTCCTAGCCAGGGGAAGAAAAAGGATGGCAAAGAGAAGGAAAAAAAGGTAAAGGAAGGTAGCAAAGGCAGGACAGAGGACAGACTAAGGAATGAGGGTAGAAGTTATTGCTAAGAGTCCTGTGAGTTTGTACATATAAATCTATGCAAAAAGCTAGAATGTCTCAATGAATGCAGACTGTGGCCATTTGAAATAAGATCATTAAAATAATCACTCATCCAAAATAATACCTGTGAAAAGTTATATAATCATCAGCTGCAGTGCCACCGAATATCTCTGTGCTTGCATTGCTGTTATGAAGCCACTTTGGATTAACAATCCTGAAAGGTGAATTTATTGAGCCATCAGATGTTTGATAAACATTTAGTTGTCTCAGTTTTGTGAGAAGTGAGATGGAGACAAAATGTATATATTCAAATCCCTGTCCTTGGTCAGTTCAGAGGACAGTTAGGAAACTCACAACTAACTAGCAATTTCAATAGAGGCTGACATAGTATCAGAGAGGAATGGGGATATGAACAGGAAGGGAGTTGAACAAACTCACTGAGAGGAGTTGCAGGTAGAACTTGTTGGAAATGCAGACGCCATTTTGTGAAACCTTGTGTGCGATGTTACAGGTTAAGAATATGATGCAAATGGCAATGGGTGGCCTCCAGT
Organism: Lepilemur ruficaudatus; assembly: GCA_963574885.1. Classification (NCBI taxonomy): domain Eukaryota; kingdom Metazoa; phylum Chordata; class Mammalia; order Primates; family Lepilemuridae; genus Lepilemur; species Lepilemur ruficaudatus. The sequence continues at coordinate 2,460 of CAUYRT010063823.1, read as the reverse complement.
AATTCTTGACATCAGGCCGAAATGAAATGGAACAGAACATAGAGTAGAGGTTGAGAGAACAGTCAGAAGGCTGAGAGGCAAGACCAGGAGGGTTTTGTCCAGGAAAGGGTAGGTAAGGACCTAGACCGTATCAGAACAGTGGGTAGAGGAAGCAAAGAAATTATTAAAGAAACATTGAGAAGGTTGGATGAATAAAAATTAATTTCTATATCCTTACCAACTTACACAGCGCCTTGTACATAATAGGTAGGTGCTCTGAAAATATTTATTAAGTGAAAGAACAAACAGGGCATGTAATATATATGTTAGTGTTGATATTGTGGTTGTCATTCAGGTTTATCCCCAAATTAGCGAGGGTGCAGGTCTGATCTATATCATCACTTGCCAGATGACATCATAATGACCCACTTTCCAAACTCTGGTTGTAACCCAGTAATCATCCCATGCTTAGCCACGATTGGTAGCTGCAAACATATCTATAGTGGATTCTAAGCTTTTTATCACAAAAAAATACTTCTCATTTAATTCTTAGGGTCAAAAGAATATATTTTTTTATTTAAAATAATGTGATAGATCCTTAGCAGGACATGTGTTTATGCTGACAATTGCTCAAAACTTTAACAGTCTAATAAATATGGGGCATTAAAGAAAACCAGGTTCTGCCTTTTACCAGCTGTGTGATTGTGAGAAAATTGTCCAAATCTGTCTGTGCCTCAATTCCACCATCTTATAACATAGACATAATTATATTTATTTTACAGAGTTTGGGGAAAAATTAAATGGATTCTTATTTATAAAGTGCTTAGCAAGTACCTAAAAGGGAGTAGGCTTAAGAAATTAAAATGTTATTTCATTCAAAATCACCAACTAGCAGTGATGACACAGTAATTAGGGGAGCCATCTTGCTTTCATTTATCAAGTAAATGTTCTTGTTGGAACCAGGCAAACTCTTAAACTCACCAATCTATTAGGAAAATGTAAGAGTGGTTTGGAAAGCATTCTTTGGGGAATTAACGTTCTTCAGCAGTCTTAGTAATTATGATTACCTTTGCTGTTGTCACATTCTTTGGCAAACAGAAACCTCCCAGAACCAATAAAACATTCTGGCCCAAATGCAAACTTCCATGCACGAAGAATGAGTACAATAAACATGACATTCTTTATCCTTCTATTCAGTCATCCAATGATACTTTACTGAGCATCTATCAGGCACTTTTTAAACTACCTGTTTTGCATAGGTTATTGGGACACCTGCCTGCCCTCAAATAATTCACAATCTAATAGGGGACTCAGGAATATAAGCATATGGTTATGTTACAGAGGGATTAGAAATTCATACAAGAAATGGTAAAAGTACAAAGGACCCTCTGATCTACTCTGATAGTGGGCTCATGAAAATTTCAAGCTATAAGTTATCCTTGAAGAACTAGTTCTGAAAGGAAGGATAGGAAGTGGCTGATAACAACTATAAGATTAAGAGCAGACTTTGATGTACTGTTGATCTGTCTGTTTTTTAACATTTATCACTTTCTGCTCATGTCATGCCACCCTTTATTAAACTTACATGGTTATATGGTTGCAGCATTCTATAGATTGTTACTCATGGGGGTCTAGGTAGAAGTAAAGGTTTTGAGGGTCCAGGCCCCTTCCCTAGTCATTTGCATTTGAATCATTCACCTGCTGCCTTATACTGGAGCATCTTGTCTGTGCACATGGCCTAACAACCTATGCTTTCCACGCTCCTTTGATTTGACTCTTAAAGAGAAATTTATGACTTGCTCCTAAGTCAAATTTTTGTGTGACTGTAGAGTAGATGAGCACAGATTCTTACAGAAGGCGAACATCAGATGAAGGATGCAGATACTTTTTGTCCTGCTTTATGAAGTGAGGGGCAGGAGAGGAAATGCTTTTTATCACCCATGAGGTGAGCTGAGCATTCAGAAAATATGAAGCAAAGGTGTAGTGTGTGGGTTTGGGCCCAGTATGTAGATCCAAGGCACTGAATGACAGGGAAGGGAAGCAATGCTGGGGGTAAAAGGTATTACTTTCTCATGTTTTTTGTGAGCAAGTTCTCTCAGTATAGTCTTATTTTTTTTTTTTAAGGCTATGGTCACGCTGGCTTTATTGCACTTGTAATGTTCTTTTGTTATTTATTTATTTAATTTTTTTTTTATTATTGTTTTTTTGCCCTTGCCCTCCTCCCCCCTCCAGTCAGAGCCTCAAGCCTGACCATCCCCCAGATGGTGCACATCGCACTCATTATGTATGTATATACCCATCCCCTCCTCCCCCCTCCCGTCTGCCTGACACCCAATAAAAGTTGTTCCTGTGTGTCCACTTAGGTGTTGATCCGCTAATACCAATTGGCTGGTGAGTACATGTGGTGCCTGTCCATCCATTCTTGGGATATTTCACTTAGTAGAACGGGTTTCAGCTCCATCCAGGAAAATACAAGAGGTG
>CAUYRT010063822.1:0-53045 GCA_963574885.1 Lepilemur ruficaudatus | reverse complement strand
AGTGTAAAATCATCCAAAAGCTAAAGGTTAAAGGACAGATATGACAATGGCTCCAGAGAGACAACAAAGCAACAAAGTTCAACTCAACAGGATGAACAGAAATCTGCCCCACTTATCGATTCTTTCAATAAATGTGAATGGTTTGAACCGCCCATTAAAGAGACATAGCCTGGCTGAATGGATAAATATACACAATCCAAGTATTGGCTGTCTTCAGGAAACACATCTAACTCACAAGGATGCATTCAGACTCAAGGTGAAGGGATGGGAAACAATATTTCATGCAAATGGAAGCAAAAAGAAAGCTGGAGTAGCAGTTCTGATTTCAGATAGCTTAGTCTTCAAATCAACAAAAGTAATGAAAGACAAAGATGGTCACTATATAATGGTGAAGGGTACAATTCAACAAGAAGACATAACAATTCTAAATATTTATGCACTTAACTCAGGTGCACCCATATTCATAAAGCAAATCCTACTTGATCTAAATAAAATGATAAACAGCAACACTGTAATATCTTGGGACTTCAATAACCCTCTGACAGAACAGGATAGATCCTCCAAACAGAAAATAAACAAAGAAACAATGGACTTAAACAGAACTCTAGAACAAATGGGCCTGACTGATATTTATACAACGTTCTACCCCAAAACCACTGAATATAGGTATTTCTGATCAGCTCATGGGACATTCTCTAACATTGGCTATATCCTAGGTCACAAAGCATGTCTCAACAAATTTAAAATAGAAATTATACCATGCATCTTCTCAGACCACAGTGGAATAAAATTAGAAATCAACTCCAACGGAAGCTGTCATCTCTACACAAAGTCATGGAAGCTAAACAACCTTCTGCTGAACAATTATTGCATTAAGGAGGAAATCAAAATGGAAATTCAAAGGTTCTTTGAACTAAAGACATGAATTATCAAAATCTGTGGGACACAGCTAAAGCAGTCCTGAGAGGAAAATTTATAACCATAAATGCCTACATCCAAAAGACAGAAAGATCACAAATCAACAATCTAATGAATTGTCTCAAAGAACTGTAAAAGGATGAGCAAACCAACCCCAAACCCAGCAGAAAATTAGTTCTTTGAAAAAATAAACAAAATTGACATACTTCTTGCTAGATTAATGAGAAGCAGAAAAGAAAGAACTCTAATAAGCTCAGTTAAGAATGAAAAAGGAGAAATTATAACTGAGACCATGAAAATACAAAATATTATCTATGAATACTGTAAAAACCTCTATGCACATAAACTTGAAAATGTGGAGAAAATGGACAAATTCTTAGAAACACATAGCTTCCCTAGACTCAGTCAGGAAGAAATATTCCTAAACAGACCAATATCAAGTACCAAAATTGAAGCAGTAATAAAAAACATCCTAAAAAAAAATCCTGGACCAGATGGTTTCACACCCTAATTTTATCAGACTTATAAAGAAGAACTGGTGACTATCCTGCAGAAATTATTTCACAACATCAAGAAGGAAGGAATCCTCCCCAACACGTTTTATGGGCCAACATCACCCTGATTATCAAAACCAGGAAAGGACACAACAAAAAAAGAAAACTACAGACCAATATCCCTTAAGAATATAGATGCAAAAATGCTCAACAAAATCCTAGCAAACTGAATTCAGATGCTTATCAAAAAATAATCCATTATGACCAAGTGGGCTTCATCCCAGAGATGCAGGGATGGTTTAACATATGCAAATCTATAAATGTAATTCACCACACAAATAGAAGCAAAAATAAAGACCATATGATCCTCTCAATAGATGTAGAAAAAGCATTTGACAAAATTCAGCACCCTTTTATGATAAGAACACTTAACAAAATAGGCATAGACAGGACTTACTTAAAAATGATAAAAGCCATATATGACAAACCCACAGCCAACATCATACTGAATGGGGAAAAATTGAAAGCATTCTCACTCAGAACTGGACCCAGACAAGTTTGCCCTCTATCACCACTTCTCTTCAACATAGTGCTGGAAGTCCCAGCCAGAGCAGTCAGACAAGAGAAGGAAATCAAGGGCATCCAAATGGGGGCAGAAAAGGTCAAAGTATCACTCTTTGCTGATAATATGATTTTATATCTGGAAAACTCCAAAGATTCTGCATGAGACTACTAGAATTGACAAACAAATTCAGCAAAGTCTGAGGTTACAAAATCGATGTACAGAAATCAGTAGCATTCCCATATGCAAACAACAGTCAAACTGAGAACCAAATCAAAGACTCAATACCCTTCACAATAGCAACAAAGAAAATAAAATACCTAGAAATATATTTAACTATGGAGGTAAAAGACCTCTTCAGGGAGAACTACGAAACATTGAGGAAGCAAATAGCAGAGGAAGTAAACAGGTGGAAAACCATATGATGCTCACAGGTTGGCAGAATTAACATTGCTAAAATGTCTATACTACCCAAAGTGATCTACAAATTCAATGCAATTCCTATTAAAATATCAACACCATTTTTCACAGATCTAGAAAAAATAATTCTATGCTTTGTACGGAACCAGAGAAGACCCCATATAGCAAAAGCAATCTTAAGCAAGAAGAACAAATTGCAAAGCATCAATTTACCAGACTTCAAGCTATACTACAAGGCTATAGTAACTAGCATGGTACTGGCACAAGAACAGAGACATAGACCAATGGAACAGAACTGAGAACCCAGATATAAAACCATCCTCATATAGCCATCTAATTTTTGACAAAGCAGACAAAAAGATACACTGGGGAAAAGAATCCTTATTCAATAAATGGTGCTGGGAAAATTAGAGAAAATATTCACATGCTACACATCCGTTAAAGGACCGATAACCAGAGTCTATATAGAACTCAGGAAAATCAGCAAGAAAAAAATCAAACAACCCCATTAAAAAGTGGGCAAAGGACATGAACAAAAACTTTTCAAAAGAAGACAGAAGAATGGACAAAAAACATATGAAAAAATGTTCAACATCTCTAATCATCAGAGAAATGCAAATCGAAACCACAATGAGATATCACTTTTCTCCAGTGAGAATGGCCTTTATCAAAAACTCCCAAACCAATAAATGTTGGCATGGATGCAGAGAGATAGGAACACTAATACAATACTAGTGGGACTGCAAACTAGTACAACCTCTGTGGAAAGTAATATGGAGATACCTCAAAGAGCTACAAGTAGAACTACTATTTGATCCAGGAATCCCACTACTAGGCATCTACCCAAAGGAAAAAAAGACATTCTATAAAAAAGACATCTGCACTAGAATGTTTATAGCAGCACGATTCAGAATTGCAAGATGTGGAAACAACCCAAGTGTCCATCAATACATGAGTGGATTGATAAAATGTGGTATATGTATACCATGGAGTTCTATTCAGCCACAAAAAACAACGGTGATCTAGCACTTCTTGTATTATCCTGGGGGAGCTGGAGCCCCTTCTACTAAGTGAAGTATCCCAAGAATGAAAAAACAAGCACTACATGTACTCACCATCAAATTGGTATTAACTGACCAACACTTAAGTGCACATATAGTAGTAACATTCATCGGGTGTCGGGCAGATGGAGGGGGCAGGAGCGGAAGGGTACATTCACACCTAATGGGTACAGTGCACACCACATGGGGGATAGACATGCTTGAAGCTCTGACTCAGTTGGGGCAAAGGTAATATATGTAACCTAAACATTTGTACCCCTTGTAATATGCTGAAATAAAAATAATAATAATACAAAAAAATTTTTTTCAATCAGGCAGCTTCAAACCAGAAGTGGGTTGGGAGCTCTATCCACCAAGGGAATGCAAGGAAGAGTCTTTTATAACAGCGGTACCCAACCTTTTTGGCACCAGGGACCGGTTTCATGGAAGACAATTTTTCCATGGATCGGAGTGGGGGATAGTTTGGGATAATTCAAGTACATTACATTTACTGTGTAGTCAAACCTCTCTGCTGATGACAATCTGTATTTGCAGCCACTCCCCAGAGCTAGCATCACCACCTCAGCTCCACCTCAGATCATCAGGCATTAGATTCTCATAAGGAGTGTGCAATCTAGATCTCTCGCATGTGCAGCCTATAGCAGGGTTTGTGCTCCTGTGAGAATCTAATGTGCTGCTGATCTAATGGAGGTGGAGCTTATGCAGTGGTGCGAGCAATGGGGAGCAGCTGTAAATACAGATGAAGGTTCATTTGCTTGCTCACCTGCCGTTCACCTACTGCTGTATGACCCAGAACAGGCCATAGACCAGTACCAGTCCACAGCCCAGGGGCTGGGGAGTACAAACACAGAGGTGAGGCAAAGAAAATATTTGATTGGTTACAGTTATATAGTTGCCTTAGTTGGTCTCTCCCTTTGTAAAGTTCCTAGTTATATAATTGTAAGTTAGTTGACTGTTTCTGATTGTGCTTAAGCTCTGTTTTTCTTTAATATATGCATTTACAAGAAATAGCTCAAGTTAAGTTTTGCTTATGTTTGCGAATCAAGGAAGGTTAAGGTCATTATGAGGCCTAATGGCTTTGTCTACTCAGGGATTCTTCAGGCCTGGTCTCCATTTTAATTTACTTTAACAAGTTGAAAGAATCAATGAATGTATATCTTAATGATTTTTTAATGTTTTATCACACTCAAAAGGTGCCTGTTTATTTGAAAAGGATTTTTAACTTAGGCAATTGGTTATAAAAATGATTTATTTAAACCTGAAACTTTCCAAAAAGGAAAAAAATCTAGATAGGAATAAGGAAAAGGGGGAAATCAGGCTGAAAGGAGTCTTTTTTAAGATGGCTATGCTTAAGGAAAATGTAATGAATGAGGCAACCAAAGGTAAAGGCTTTAGATTTTACGTTTTTGATGCTGCTTAAAGTAAATCAGTTTGCAACAATGCATATAGAATTTTCAAATCCTTTAGGAACATCAAACCGACATCCATGTGTGGAGTTAATGGGGCCTATTTCTCCATCATCTCTTCTCCTAGAAGCCACATAAAACAGTCACACTTTCAGGGCAAATGGCAAAATTGCTCACTCGCTCTCACTCTCTTTTTTTTTTTTAATGTGTTTTGAAGAATAGCCAAGGAATCAGCCATCCTGGTGAAAGAAGTCTCCCCAACTGCTTTCTTGAGCTTAGTTCCACTAGCCAAATGAATTGACTTACATGGATGAGATGTTGTATGGCAAAGTGATTTCTTTCCTTAAAAAATTCATAGGTGTAAAGATATTTTAAGTGAATAATCACATGGACTTTTCAGGTTTTCCCCTGCACCATCTTCCAAGGGACCAGCTTCACTGAGTCCTGATGAGCCCTCTAGACTGAACCAGTGAGACTAATGATAATTTGCCATCAAACATTAGTTGGATACAACATATTTGCTATTGCATATTCTTCCATGAATGCCTGGGGATTTTTTGTTTCAAAATATAAAACAGCCGAAGATGTATTCTGCCATTTCCAAGGCTAGTCTCATTTCATTTCCTCTCACTACACAAGTGCCTGCAATTGTTCTTTAACTCTACCCCTTCAAGTCAGGAGGTCACTTGGAAATAGTCCCATCTGAAAAGTAAGAATCTGTATTTAAAATACAGAAATCCACTCTTCAGGGTTTGAAGGCATTTTTATTTGAGCTCTCAGTCTATAATGACTGCTGTCCATGGGTTGCCAAACTACTTCTCTCTTGAGATTCTTTTTGTTTCTTTCTTATTACCCAGAATAACAGCTCTTTGGTACTCATTTCCTGCAGAAGATTACTTTTCAGTATCAGGCTTCGCCAACAAGCCTTTTCCTAGCCAAGGACTGCAAATTTACATTGTAGTTAAACAAGGTGACTTTCCAGGTAATACTAACTATAGAAACAAACAAACAAAATATTTGCTGAGCTTTTCTGCTGCATATTTATGGCTGTTCATAAATGAGTATTTCACTGGGCGTCCTCATCTGAGAGAGAAAAGTTTAGCCAGAACAGTGATGCAACTCCCCAGCCAGGATTTAGGGGCTCGCCAAAAAGGGGAAAAAACAACATCCATGACTTAGAGTGAATTCATGCCAGTTAGAAGAGGGACATGGAGTGTTTCAAAGGCTTTTAAGAGATTCCACTTCATTACAGATGATTGCTTAATGTGGAGAGTCACTCGGGCATGGTCCACACAGCAGATCTAAATCCACACATGTGGAGCGGCTATCCTGTTAAGGTGAGGAGGGAGAAGGCAATACTAGACTTGGAGTCAGCATCCAACTCTGAATCTGGACTATTAAAACTTGCTAGCTAGTTGTATTGATAAGATATTTCAACCTCTGTGAGGGTCAGTTTTCCTTATCTGTTAATTGGACATCATATCTAGTTCCCAATCTTGTTAAAGCTAAATAAAACAATCTGTGTGGAAGTGTCCAGCCAGTACCACAGGCACACAATAATGAACTAAATTTTTCTCTTAACAATATCCAGAGGGCAATGACAACATGGGCCAACTCAAAGCATCTGAAAATAACAGCTGGCAAGGCCACCAAGTAAGCCCGTAAGAAATGCAAATGCACACCAAGATGCCTTCTACAGTGGACACTTTTCCTGCAGCTGGGAATTTACAGAATTTCTGTGTCTCTAATTAATGCAATAAGAGGATAGAGGACTATTGGAATGCATATAGGGTACACTTAAAATCAATTACCAAAGGTATCCATTCCAACTATGCTTTCAGGGACCAAGAAAATGACCACAGATGGGTTCCTGGACACAGTGGACTCAATATGAGCCAAACCTGGCCAGTATGTCATTTATAACCTGGCCCCCATATAGCCCTACATTAATAGCAGGGCAATGATGATGCTTCAGGGTCTTAGGAAATTAATGTCAGCTGGGACCATGTGTCCAACAGTCCTCAAAATATTTGTTCATGCCTTTTCCTCAATGCATGGTTTCCCAAGTAAATGACTACATGTCCCTTTGGCAAATGACTGGAAGTGTAATAAATATATATACTTGACTTGACATTGGAAGGCCTTTCTTCCTGAATATTTAGCCCTTCCTTAAGTCATTGGCTTTCAGGTCTGAAGACTACCTCAGGTCATGAAGCAAGTCTAGGAACTGTGGCTTTCTATTGAGATAGCTGCCCTCAGAATCCTAATCATCTATCCTTGATTTCTTTAGGTAATACTATCATGGCTGCCCATCTATCTTGCCCCTAGGAACTCTGTATTCATTATAGCTTTCTATGGGTCTGGCACACCAGCTGCCATCCCAATCTTGCTGTGCATTATAATAAGTGCTCTCACCTTGCTCTGATGGGCAAGTGCCACCACTTGGCCTATCAATGCCATTCATCAGAGCCCCATTCTATAACAGCACCCCTTCCATCAGTGCTGGCCTCTGAGGACAGATACCACTGTGCCTCTCAATGCCAGGCCCCCTCTCACTAGTGCATTCGTTATCACTTTGGTAAGTAGAGCATCCTTTAAATGCTCACATAGAATATAATTCACTATTGGGTTCTTATATACTTATATATAGTATTTCCACTCTAGCACACTCACTTCTCTGAGTATTTTAATTCCTCTGCCCACCACCTGCCATGGCAGTTCTGGCATCTCTCCTCCACTTAGTGTGGGACATCATTTTCTTTAAGCTTTAAGAGCAATTTTAGCTGTATGTTAGCATCATATTCTTGGGTTTTTCCCAGGTGTTTAATCCTATATCATGAATAACACTCCCATGTCAATAAATGTACCTTATACCCCCCTATATTCACATACACACACACACACACACACACACACACACAGACTTCATTCAGCACCCAGAGGGGCCATACTTTCCTGGCTCCTGCTGGTATGTTAGCTTAGTGCTGAAACTTTTCAGGGGTATAGTTCCTTTCCTCTCTTAGCACAAAAGCACTTCCCCTGCTGGGCTATGCTGTAACCTGACCCTAATCATTAGTCTACTGGCCAGGAAGGTGGTGAGGGTAGATCCTGAAAGGGCTACAAGTTGCCATCCAAGACAAACACTTCTGAATCTTCTGCAAAAAAAGAGGGAGTGCTAGCCTATAACAAGGAGGAGTGGGCCCTCTGCAGGCCCATGGGGTTCAGGGAGAAAGCCAAGTATACACAATTTTTGAGTATATTGTCACCATGCTAAATCTCAAGATCTCACTTTTTCCAATCAGGGTCCTAACCTTGGCAGAGCAGACTTGCCACAGTGCTACAGTGGAGACTTGAGCCTTCCCTGGTGTTCTGCTACCCTAACAATCAAGAATTAAGCCCTAGGTTATCCACTTTTTCTGTTCTCCAACTTCAGGAGATGAGAGTCTTTTTATGTTGTGCCATGGACTCGCTGGCTTTTACACTTAGGCCTAAATTGGTAATTAATCACCCTCAGCCTATCATCTTTTTCCAGTATCTCCTTAGGCCCTAGCAAGAACTATACAATTCCATAGTCCATATAACTACTACACGAACCTCGCAAAAGCTTGAACTACTGCAACTAGCAGTGCATGCCCTTCCTCCTGTGTTTCATCCAAGTTCAACACCAGTGAAAGTTTTAATAATTGCTCTGCAACCACATGCCCAGGGTTGTTAGTATCCCATTCACCACCACTAAATGGAGACTCATTCACAGCCAGCTAACAGAAGATGTAGCTGCAAAATTCCATTTTGTAATCTACTTCCTAAAATGGTTCCTGGCCCCAACTCTCACAGCTCAGGTTCCCTGGAAACAAACTCTAACATGAAGATTTGCATGGAGGAGATTTACTAGGAAGTTATCTTGGGAACAACACCTGTGTGGGAGCAAAAAAAAAAAAAAAAATAGAACTTATAAATTACTTTTCATTATAGTTTATTAATTAGGATCTTGTAAGCTCAGTTACTTTTTAATAGGGGCATTAAGTCTCACTACCCCAAGGTGAGCTGATAAGATGGTTATTGAACTCACAATTAGAGAGGCAAGAGTTAGTCTTGTGTGGCACAAGATGGCTCTGTGGGAATAAGGTGTCCTGCTTCCACTGAAATCTACACACTTTCAAAACTAAACAGTCTCACATTCCTTTACACCTGGAAACCACAGTGGTTATTACGGGCCAGGACTAAAGGTAAGGAGGCTAACTCATCTGCTGAGGTCAATGCTTAACCTTTCACCCTTTCCCCTTGTCAACTCTGCCCATACCATGGTCACTAGAAAACCTGACCTAATCTATCTGTGTCCTGAATTCCATGACCATGACCTCTGAATCTTCTCACCACTCGACCACTCAAGCAACAGAATAAATTGCAAAGCACACCGCAAAGCTAGGGAAGTCATGGTCTAGTTTTAACTCTCCTGTTAGCTAACTGTGTGACTTGAATATGTCACTTCCTTCCCCTGGGTAGCCATTTCCTTCTTTATAAGCAGAAGGCAGTTGAAAAAAACTCTTTCAGCCCCACAAAAAGACTTTACCTTCACCTTTTAGCATGGATCGTCTAACTTCTACTCTCATTCCTTTGCTACATTCCTAAAGTTCTTGCCCTCAGTTCACTCCAGTGATTTTATACCTTTTTCTTCTTAACCATTGCTTTATCTTTGCCATATGCGTGTACACATTTACTCTAACTTAAACACATGTGTGTGTGAGTGTTAACACACTTCTACATACTCACATGTGGGAGATCATCACATTTACCACATCTTTGAACTACAATTTGTGGAGAAATAAGAATCATCAGGCTTTCTGGTGTACTAACCAGACTCACCCACTGTCCTGTTGATTATATACACACTCTTCATTGCATCACAACAATTCAGGTCCTCAGTCTATAAATGACGTCAGCTTTTCACTCTTTATGAGACATATACAAGGTGTCCAGAAATATATGGTGGGTCGCCTTGTAAAAGCTGAGTATAACACCTAGCATAAAACAGATCTGTTAAAAAAAAATCAAGTTTCTTTTCCTCAAATGATATCACATGTAATAAAAAAAAAATAACATAAGCATGTCAATTTAAAAGGGGCACAGGGAGATAAGAATGCACACTCAGGTTATGAGTTTAACAGGGCTCTGGTTTCCATGCATACCCTATGTCTTTATAGCGGTTTTCTTCCTTCTTAATTGAGAGGTGAATTACTACCCCTAAAGAGCCCAATCATCGGCCACCTCTCAGACCTCTGAATACAATGGTATACCCTTTTTGTTTAAAGTCAGTAAGAATGTGAAGAGGATTAAGGCCCAAGTATGTGGGTCAAGTCAGAGTAGAGACAAGATTGTCAACAAACTCCCCCTGACCTCCCTGCCAATAGTCACTTCTGGTTTTCCCAATAGATCAAAACATTTTAAAATGTCAAGAGATGCTTTAAGAGGGACTTTCATATGTGTTAAGATCCAGGTCAAATGTTTGAATTTAAAAGAAAGAATTAAAAATCATATTTGTTATGCTACTCATGTGAAAATATCTCGCAGATCTTCTGATGAGTGTGTATACATTATTCCTTGCCTTTGATCCCAAGAGAGGAGGACGCACATCATTGTTAATCCTGGTGGGGTCCATCAGCCAGGATGAAGTTTCCTTCACATGAGTAAACTCATATAACCAGATGTACGGAGCCTGGGGAAACGGAGCTGCTACCTTCTGGGAAGCAGATTCTCTTTCCTTCCCCCAACTCGCATCCCAGTATAGATGAGACACTCTTCAGGTTTACATAATCATTCAATATATACATTATTGGGATTGTTGAGTATTGCTTATGCGTGTGGCAAATATTAAGGATGATTACATTTCTTTTAACATAGAACCTTTTGCTTTTCCTGGGATTTGCCTTGTTTTTTAGGTACCTGTGACCAGAAGAGTTCTAGGTACTTATGAATATCCCTACATTCTTTCAGAACCCCTCAGTACAATTTTTCATATTTTCAAATATATGAGCTAAATTCATTAATTACATTTTTCTTGCTTCTCCTCTTGCTGCAGGCTGGATTGATGCTCTTCAGTCCTGCCACAAAGCTAATGCCCTGAGGTTCTCCTTACTGCCCTCCTGGAAATTCCCCTTACCGCTTTCCTGTGTTGCATGTCTTGTTTCCTGGAACCTATGTCACCCACCAGTAGCTTCTAAGAAGCAAGAGATATAGATTCCTTGAAAACTTGCATATCTAAAATTTTCTATCTTTATTGTATTCTTATACTTAATTATGAATCTCTCTGGGTATATAATTCCATGCTGGAAATCACTTTCTCTCTAAACTTAGAAGGCTTTTGTTCTGTTATCTTCTGGATAGGTTCCAGTGTTGCTATTGAACAATGCCATCTTGGTTTCTCATCCTTTGTGAGTTGTGGTTTGTCCTCTGAATGGTTCCAGGATTTCCCATTCATTCCTGTTGTAAGTGTGTGTCCTGGTTCTGGTCATGGTTTTTGGAACTAAGTGGACTTAGTTCCAAAGAAACATGGAGATCCATGTTTATTCCATTATGGAAAATTTTTCTTTTATTATTTCTTTGAAAAAAAAAATTCTCTCTCTCTGGAAATCCTATTATATGAGATCATTCTCTGATTCTTGCACCAATTCTCTAGCTTACTTAAGGATTCTCTCCTATGGATATCCTTTCATCTTTCTCTCTACTTTCGAACTCCTGACCTTGAGCGATCCACCCGCCTCGGCCTCCCAGAGTGCTAGGATTACAGGCGTGAGCCACCGCGCCCGGCCTTCTTTCTCTCTACTTTCTAGGAGAAATCTGTGGCATCATCTTCCATGCCTATCCCTTCTATTAGATTTTAATGTTTCCTATCATGAGTTTGCTTTATAAATTTTCTTTCTTCTGGTTCCTTTGTGGAGTACCATTTTCTCCTTTTGTGTGTGTAATATTTTCTTTTACCTCTTCTAATCTCTGAAATCTGTTTCTTCCACATTCCTTTTCCTTTTTTTTATAGGAATACCATATTTTTTATAGTCTCAGAATTTCATGTTGGCCATTGTTCTTTGATCATCCATTTATATTGAAAAATAAAGAATTAAAGCTCTGTTTGCTTGAGCTAGGCTTGCAAGCTGCTGGGCTTCATTTTAGGATCACAGGGCTTTTGTTTAGGGCCCCTTTCCCCTTGACAACATCTGTATATATTTTCTTCTAGGCCTTTTTCTCCATAGAAGAACCCTCTAACCCTCTACCAAGAGGAGTATAAGCCTGGCTTCTAACACTCCAGAAACTTTTCATGATTATTTAAGAAAAATGGCTAATTTTTGTCAGTATTCTCCTGTATATAGATGTATTTTCAGCTTCCTCTCTTCCACTAATTCAGTTACCTATCCTCAATCTGTTTCTCATCATCCAGAAATTTATCTATCATCCACTATTGTCATCTGTCCTTATGCATTTCTATTTTTCATTCCTTTATTTTCATTTTAGTAGAGTTTTTGAAAAGAATGGGAACATATGTGTTTAATCTGCCATCTTGACATGGAAACCCCCATTTTTTATTACTTGTGTATTTTTGAGGGCCTACTATGATCCTGGCTCTGTGCTGGGCAGGGCTATATAATGGTGAACAAAGCAAAGGTTAAAATCATGGAAAAGAAACAGATAATACACATATAAGATACATAAAATTATAAAAGAAAAAGAGGAAGGTCGATGAGAGGGATTGACAGGGAAAACCATGGCAGGTGAGGAAGGCCTTCTTGCAGAAGTGAGGTTCAAGGTGAGAGCTGAAGGATGAGGGTGAAAGTGGAGAATGAGGATGGGAAGCATTTCAGGACAGGAGACTTGAGATAAGGAGAATAATGAAGAGTTCAAGGCAATGGAAGAAGGCAGTTAGTATGTGAGGAGGAGAAGGGAGCAGAGTGAGGGGTGGGGGACACAGGCCAGGAGGCACATGGGCTTTGAAGTGGAGTTAAGCATTTGTATATTATTCCAGGTGCAATGAGAAACATGGAAGGATTTTAAGCCAATTTGCCTTCTAAAACAGAACCCTCTATTGGATCATGAAGAATTGACTTAAAAGGGATAAAAGCAGAAACAGGAACTTCAATTATGCAAAAGGATGGGTTGGCCTAAAATGGTAGTAAAAAGATGAGAGAAGTGTATGGATCTGAGATATTTTTGGAGGAAGAACCAACAGGATTTGGGAACAGACTATGGAAATTGAAAGAAAGAAAAGAATCAAAATCCGACCCTCAGTAATGGCCTGAGTAGCTGGGTGATGCTGGTGCCCTTACTGGGACTAGGAAGACTGAAAGAGAAACTATTTTATGGGAGAAGATGAGAAATTCCATTTAGGGTATGTCACGTGGTGAAATTCCATTACTCACCCACTTCAAGTCTTCACTGTCCTCTCTGCCCATTTTAAATTCCATGGGCCACCTTTAAAATCACTCCCTTGCATAAGCCTTCAACTCACTTATCCCCTTCCCTTTGTAGTATATACAGTCAGTCCTCTATATCTGTGGGTTGTGCATCTATAGATTCAACCAACCACGGATAAAAAATATTCAGGTAAAAAGTGGATGGTTGCATCTACAATGTACATATACAGACTTTTTTCTTATTGTTATTCCCTAAACAATACAGTATAACAGCTATTTGCATAGCATATACATGGTATTAGGTATTATAAGTAATCTAGAGATGATTTAAAGTATACTGGAGGGTGTGTATAAGCTATATGAAAATACTACACCTTTTTATATCAGGGACTTGAGCATCTATGGATTTTGGTATCCTCGGGGGTCCTTGAACCAAATCCCCATGGACACTGAGGAACTATATTTGGAAAAATCCAAAGATTAGTTAAAATCATACATCTTCGTATTCTGCACATACACCAACTCCATCGAACACCTTTAGGAAAAAAGTCCATAACCAAGCTGGCTCACTTTTAATTCATGTTATAAACACAAAATGGGTTTTTAGTGCTGTCTGGCAACCTTCCCGTTTATTTATGGTCTACTCACTCTCCCACACCTTGTTCTCCTCAAACCTCCAACAATCCGTCTATACCAAACTTTCAGGTGATAACTTGCTTCCCATTTCACCAACAGAATGGAAGCAATCAGGGTGACACTGTGCATGTTCCCACTTCCTGCATCTGCACCATTTATTCATTCAGCTGCTATTTACTGATCACTCTCCATGTGCCAGGCACAGGGAATATCAGCTAACAAAACACACAAAATCTCTGCTCTCACAGCAATTACCTTCCAGTGCTCATCTGCCTTCCTCTCTCTGCATGTACCAGAGAAACCCCTGCACTGGTGCAGCAAGTCTCATCCCCATCTCAGCTACTCAAGACATCACTCCAAGCAATTTTCCCCTTCAGTCCACATCCATCGATTCTCCCCTCTCTACTCATTACCATTATCATTAAATGTACTGCAGTTTATCTCCCATCTTAAAAATATAAATAAAACCTCTCTTGACCCAAAATCTCCCTCTAATTAATCAAAGGCTAAATTTTCTGTTCCCATTTTCAGTAAGTTCCTTCGAAGAGTTGTGCATCACCAATGTGTCTCCTTTCATTTTCTCTAAACCCACTCCAGTCAGGCTTGCACTGTCACGGTCCCCAGTGACCACATTAATAAATGCAATAGCCAATTTCTGAGTCTCCATTTTACTTGATCCATCAGCAGCATTTGAAACAGTTGATCATACCCTTTAACTGGGCTTTGGACACCATTCTCTCTTGATTCTTCTGCTACATCACTGGCTCATGCTTTTTATCTGCCTTTGTTGGTTCCCTCTTCTCTCCACACACTATAAATGTGAAATATACCAGAGCTTGGTCCTCAGACTTCTCTCTCTGCACACACTTCGTTGGTGATTTTAGTCAGTCTCATAGCTCTAAATAGCATATATGAAATGACATATTCCAAAATTACATACTCAGCTTTGACCTCTTCCATGAACTCTACTGTTACATTAAACCCCTACTTGGCATCTTGGGTATCTAACAGGCATCTCCAATAACATGTTCAAAACCAACTTCTGTTATTTCCCTATACTCTGAAGCCTATTGATATCTCAGGAGATGGCAAATTCATTTTTCTAGCTGCTCAGGCCAAAAACTTTGGCATCATTCTTGACACCTTTCTTCTTCTCACTTACTACATCCAAACCATCAGCAAATACTGTTATCTCAACCTTCAAGGTATATCTAGAATCCAATCATTTCTTCCTACCTTCACCACTACCAACTGTCTAAGACATCATCACCTTGCTCCTAGAAAAAGCCCCCAAACTTCTTCCTTTCTTGTCTCTCTACCATTTGTTCTTAACACGATAGTCAAAGTAATACCCTAAAAATATAAATTATGTCATTTCTTAACTCTGAACAAAACAACAGCCTCCCAGGTTACTCACAGCAGAAGCTAAAGTCCTTACAATTGCCCTCAAGACCCTACAACCTCCACTCCCCACTCTGAACTCACCTCCAATTATTCCCTCCCCTTGTTCATTCCACTCCAGCCTTGCAGACTTCCTTGCTGATCCTCTTCTCTAAGTAGACTCTCCACTCAGGTGACTTGGCCTTGCTGTTCATTCTGCCTGGAATGGTCTTCTTCAAGGTCTCCATGTGACAAATGATCAAATGTTACCTGACCAGTGGAGATGTCCATGACTACCCTATAGAAACTGCAATGCTCTCTCCTGGCACCTCTTTCCATTTTCACTTCATTTTTAAATTTTCATTTTTCTCCATAAAGCTTATTACTATTCAATACATTGTATGCAGTAGTCACTTGCTTATTGAGTTGCCACACATCTTCCTTGAGGATATGATTTTTGTCTGTTTTTTTTCCTACCATATGCCCAGATACTACAACAATGCCTGAGACGAGTAGGTAGTCAATATATATTTGTTAAATGACTAAATGAATGAGAAACTGAGTCACAGAGTTAGATCTTAAGTGGCAGCAAAAAGGCCTTATTTTGAGAAACCTGAGCTAAACCAGTATTTCTAAAATTGCCCCAATCAAAGCCTAGGCTGACTCTAGAGCCCAGGATAAAACTGAAACTTCAAGTAGGGACCAAGTGTTTAGATGGGTAAAATTTGTTTAAAATGGGCATCGAGGAGGCTTTAGTCCACAGAGTCCTTTAGTTACCACAGAGGTAACATGAGCTACAGCAAAAGAGAAGGAAACAGCTTCAGGAAGTTCTAAGAGGTGGGCAGAGGGCTTGCACAAAGATGGAAATAGCATTTGAACCACTGTGTCCTCTCCCTCTCGCATCTTCCAGAAAAGACTCCAAAAACACAGGGCTAAAGAGATTGTCACCATTGAAACACCAAGAGGGTGGTTCATAGGCTGACTCTAGGTCTCCAAAAACAAAGAAATACAAGGCAATAGGTTTTAAAGAGATTTCATACAAAGATGGCTGGGGGCAGGGGGGCCGTGGAGAGAGAAAGAGAGGACACAAACCACACACCTTTGTTGGCTAGCAAAAACAGACATGCATTCTGAGAAATCAGAAGGGGACCTCAGATCTGCAAAGAGCCCCACCCACCTCATGCTCTTTCCTGACCACTTTCTTCCTCAGATCCAATAAACCTTTTCATCTCTTTTCAAGCTGTCTACAGGGAGTCATAAAAAAGCAGCCCTGACAGATGCTCATGTCAGCTCGACACTGCCAAAAGAATAAGCATACTTCAGGGCCCGCTGCTTCCTGGCATATCACTGGAAAGTTTCACTTGGGTGTCCCTCCAGGACAAGCAAAATAGGCCCTTTCAAACTCACTAGGGCCATGTAAAGAAGGAGCTCCCTGGAGCACCCCCGTGCAGAGAAGCGGTCTGATGTCGTTGAGTTTGCTGGATGCTCAAGAGCATATCGTGGAAGTTTCAAGATAAATAAAACAAAGCAGAACATGGGAAAGCCTCAGAGACTGCAGAAGTGGATGCTTTCAAGGGAACGAATCTCTCTTGACGTTTATAAGGCATTAACTGTTCCCTTTCCTTTTCTTATGAGACTCTTAGCAATTCCGATGATAATATGATAGTAAGTATTAAAAAAAAACAGCTAGTTAATTTCTTTCCCAGTTTCTTCTTTACTGGTGTCTAATCAAAATGTCAGAGATAGGGAGAAAGAAGGAACGGAAATTTGAAAAATTATTACCTTCTTAGTGAAAGTGTTGGGAGAACTGTTGACAGGGGTAGCAGGACAGCCCAGTCATCCTCTCTTCAGACTCCAGCTTCTGAAGATGAGCAAGAGACACAGAGAATGCCCTGCCACGTGCATGCCACTCCTCTTCCTCCACTACCAAATTTGACCCACTTTCTAAGGCCCAGATCAAAAGTTTCAGCTGTAAAACCAAACCCCTATCATCCTTTATGGCTAAATCCTTTAAATACCTTTTTTTAAAAAAAAATAGTATTACATTTTCAACCCTACAAGCAGCCTGTTTCTTAAGTTCAGAGTTCATATCCATTTCATATATGACCCCGATAGCATCCATCATGATGCCTTGCCTAAAATAGATCCTCAATAAAGCCTTCTTCTATAACTGAATAAATAAATAAATGAGAACAAATGAGCTCAAGGGTAAATCTATGGGTGCATGGGTGAAATGTAGGGTGGGGGGATCTATCTGGGCACCACTTTATAAAAGTGAAGACAATGGATTTCCTGAGGAAAATTAACAAATTTCTGTGTGGCTAAAGCATTGAGAGGGGCTTCCAGCTACAGTAGACTCAGCATCTCTTTACTTAATACAAAAAAACAGTTCCAAATGTGATCTTCAACAAAGACCACTGGAAAAATGCAAGGTAGTTGATCATCATGGCCAGGGCAGTGGCCCAGGAACCTGGGACTACAGTGATCTTAACACATTCACGGGACAGGCACTCTACAAGCGTGGCATTCATTTCAGAAAAGAGCCCATGAACATGGCTCTCTGGGATGCCTCTAACACAAATCCTGTGACCTTGGGCAGGCTCCATAACCCATATGACACACAAGGCCTTCAGGGACCCTCCTGTCAATGAAGATGGGGACTGAATGACTCTAAATTCCCTTCCAGCTCTAGAATTCAATGATTTTCCATCTGTTCCACATCAGAAAAGCATTTTAGCTGTGTCCAAAATGCAATCATCCTCAAAACAATTTTTTTGAAATCCATGTCTCAAAATTCTTTGGACTGTGAAGATTTAGCATTGCCAAGCAACACATGACTATTTAGGTGGCCCAACCTCAAGTCTGGGCACCTCCCCCTAGGTCCTTTAGGTTCCTCCTTTTAGCCCCCTCCAGCCCTCCTAGGTCCCTCAGCGACACTGCCACGTCCCTCCCAACCCCTTGTTAACATATGGACTCCTTAATTCACAGAATTGTCTGCCCTGCTTTTTCTAAAGCTACTAGTAAAAAGTTCTGTAATAGAAACCAGATGCACACACGCACCTTGGGATGTATGTATTATGAAGATGAAACCAACACATCTCTTCCCAGTTGGCTTCATCTCTTTTTTTCCCCCACCTGGTCATGTGGCGTGCACCTGCAGTTCGTTGACAAGGCTTTAGATTACAACAGGAATGGTTATATCAGGTTCCAAGATGGCCCTGGGTTTTAATCCCAGGCGAGTTGTGCATGCATCAAGGGTTTTTATTCCCACCTCATCTTTACGGTTCTCATGGCTTCCTCTTGCACTCAAGCTAATATTTCATGTGGACAAGCAAGGCCCTTATTCCCCTCTTCCACCATGCATGTCCAAACCTTTTCATTTTTTTGGTAAACTGATTTTCCCCTCTTCTTAATTGTCAGAAATACTGTGGTGTGAGGCAAACGTGTGCTAGAGTTGGGGATATCAATCTCACTGTAAGATTGCTCACCCCTTTTGACAGATTGTCTCACTCTGGAAAAATGCCTTTGAGCCTATAGGCCAGAGGAAACCTCAGCCATAGAATCCATCTCTCCTGCCCCCACCAAAAGTATGCCAATTAAGCAAAGAAAAGTAGAAAAGAAAGCGAGGGGCCTCTAAATAATCCCACAAAACCCAAATACCACAGAGCTCGCCAAGTCAAGACCACAGACAAATGATCTGTAAGTACAGTGACCAGATTTTCTGAACCCAAAATTAGGATTTGATCTGACAAATGCTGTGAGGCTAGAACAGAATGTTTGAAAGTGTAAACATTTTCAAGAATCTAACATATAAGATCTTATACATGAAAAGTCATAGGCCAACAAAGCTGGCCCATAAAGTTTAAGTCTAAGTATTTACTATGTGTTAGGCATTGTCTCCCTGTCTTCGCTTATTTCTATTTTTATAATCCAGATGTAAATGATGACCCCATATGAATGCAAAACTTTGGATGCCCTTATATTTCCTCTGGTGGCCACAAGTTCTTTGCCACTCACGCCATCAAAAAGAGGAGTATGTTTCTCCTCCCCTTGAATCTGTGACTTCCTTTGATGTATATGCTCCTTTGAAAATGATGCTGTCGAACTTTCTAAAACCGGGCCCTAAAAGAACTACAGTTTCCATTTTTGTTCTAACATGCTCTCTTAGAACTTTTAAAAACCGTGATGTAAGAAGCCCATACCATTCAGATAAGCAGCAAGGAGGAAGACCAATGGCCATCACCCCAGCTGAGTGTCAAGCTGGCAGCATGTGAGTGACTCACCTTGGATGTGCAGACACTCCCAGCCTCCAGATGACACAGCCCCTGCTAACTTTACATGGAGCAGAAGAAAGTTTTAGACAAACTCAGTCAACCCGCAGAATCGTGAAAGAGAATAAATCACTTTTTATCTTAAGCAGCTATGTTTGGGCTGGTTTGTTCCATATTGATAGATAATATAAATGTTTCTCCTCTCAAACTTGATTTTCTTATTATACATATACATAATAAGAAAACTTTTTTCTTGTATACTCAGTCCCTTCTGTTTATATCTAAATATGCACGTGTATACTTAGCTAAAACATAGACCCTCATCTCCAAACCTACCTTTTAATGGCTTAGAAAAACTAAAAAAATGCTTTGCAATTTGTATTTCGCCCTGACTCTCTACCCACTGGTGTGAGAAGGGAACAGGACAGAAATTCATTTTCCCGCTGATATAAATTAGGTCACGACCCTTAAAAGGTAGGCATGCCTATGGTCAATTCAAGTTTTAAGCAAGGACAAATGTACCCAGAAACTAATGAAGCTTAAGCTCAGTTGCACAGGTCTCTTTTGAGGCCCTCATAGAGGGTTTTGCCTTTGCGTCCACATGTCATAAGATGCTGTAAAATTTGCAAAAGCACAATGTGTTCACTATCATTCGCTAAGGGTGCCATCTGCCTCCTCTCTAGCTACCCCTCTGTCATGCTTCCTCTCCTGTCAGGTGAGTCTTAGTGGCCACCAACATTTGGGGACCTGATGAAAGGGAAGTCAACTTGTGCAGAAACGTTCTTTGGGTTTAGAGAGACATGTTCATGTGATTTATACGTTATTTACTTATTTGTAGCCATCCTGATACAGGAGCCACTGCCAGGAATTCTCCCATAGCCCATGATGCCAACTCACCCAACAGAGTAACACAGAAACGCAGGGCCCAAGGTCATTTCGCAATGCAAACGTGTCCTACGGTGTCCAGCACTGGAGGAATTGGAAAGTGAAGGAGAGACACCATTTAAGATGTCCACCTCCTGAAGACAGCCTATGAAATATTCTGCCAGTCATCAAATATGTAAAATTGTAGGCAGAGGATTAGAAGACTAGGTCTTTACTGATATAGCCAAAGGGAAGATCTCCCCTCTTAGGAAATAACTTCATAATGTGCTGATGTCATCATAAACACAACATAGATTTTTTGGTCCTTTTTTTATGGTAATCACATGAAATTGAATCTAACAGAATTCCTGGCACTGTGGGATACAGTGTTAAGCAGTACCACAATGAAGGAGCCTATCTCTGTATGAAGTCACAGAATTCTGTGTTTATTGTTCCTATTTACCAATAATTATAAACAGATTGTGATCAACCACTCTATAAGCAAAACTGAAAACTTTCTCTTCTCCCTATGGGAAGTGATATTACAAAATCAGGGCCATAAAATAAAGGAAAACCAAAAGATGCAAACAAACAAATAGAAGGAAAAAATGTCAGAGAGGTGTACTAGGCAATAAATTGATTTAAAAAATTATTTCACTATTATGTCCACGTTCCAGACAGAAATAAGAAGGAATATGAGAGTGAAAAGGAACATCTCAAGTGAATTTGTCTTCTTTTAAAAACCTTTTCTAGAAGCTTCATCCAGCAATTTCTGCTGACTTCTTGTTGGCCAGAAACAAGTAACATGACCACCCTGAGACAACAAGTAGAAGTACAGTGTTTTGGGGGGGGGAGGGGGCTGGTATTATTATTATTATTATTATTATTATGTATTTCTGGGCACATTGCTATCTCCCCACCCCAAATCCGACGCTGCGACTAAAGAAAAATGGGAAAATGTATATTGGGTAGGCAACCGGCAGGATCTAGCTCAGAGTAAAAATCCAATCCAACCTCAGGCAGCAGAAGTATTTCTGTTTGCAAATGACTGTGGCTTAAGTGAAACAGCCCTTTGGCTCAGCTAGTAGCCCTAACTACCAAAGATCACTAGCAAATGTTTTACTTTATTTTTAGTTCACTAGATGAGTCTACCATCTACTAACCTGATGAAGTATTGAACTACTTAGAGAAGACAGCTCATCAGCCACATGGGTCAAAGTAGAACTTTTAAAGAAAATGCAGCACTCAGAGCTGGCATTTGACTTGTTCCCTCTCTCTCCCTTCCCGATTATAATTACACATAATAAGGTAATTGAGAAATTAACAGGGACATCCCTACTAACACAGTAATCATTTTTCCTGGGCATTTCTTCAGTTCCCATGGTCCACAAATATCATTTGGTAAGATACTTTTACATTTGCTTTTTATTAGGGAGCGGGTCTCTCCTTTACTCTGTTCAATTTAATCTGCCCACTAAATTGAGAATTAAGTGGATAAATGAACCCAACAACCAGAGGTCATAATGTAGAGGTTCACGGTAGCTCACAGAAATTTCTTGTTTGGTCTACACAGTGTTTTAAAAATAATTGAAATAGTTGTTAAATATAAAAACCAGGAATTTTGACTCAAAATTCTTGATTTCTACCTTTTCTTAAATAATCAGAAGGTACAGCAACCCTGGCTTGCATTTGTGCATAACAACTATCTATGGTTAATAGTAGCTCACCCATTGGGCAGAGTTCAGAATCCTCAAAGACCTCAAAGTATAACTACCATTTGATCCAGCAATTCCACTACTGGGTATTTACCCAAAGGAAAAAAAAGATATTCTATAAAAAGACATCTGCACTTAGATGTTCATACCAGCACAATTCACAATTGCAAAGATGTGCAAACACCCCAAGTGGCCATCAATGCATGAGTGGATTAATAAAATGTGGTATACGTACACCATGGAGTTCTACTCAGCCACAGGAAATAATGGTGAACTAACACCTCTTGTATTATCCTGGATGGAGCTGGAGCCCATTCTTCAAAGTGAAGTATTTCAAGTATGGAAAAACAAGCACCACATGTACTCACCATCAAATTGATATTAACTGATCAACACTTATGTGCACATACGGTGGTAACATTCATCAGGTGTCGGAGAGGTGGGAGTGGGAAGGAGCGGATGGGTATATTCACACCTAATGGGTGCATTGCACACTGTCTGGGGGACGGACATGCTTGAAGCTCTGACTCAGGCAGGGCAAAAGCAATATATGTAACCTAAACATTTGTACCCCTGTAATATGCTGAACTAATAATAATAAAAAAGAATAGAAAAACAAACACCATATGTACTCACCATTGAATTGGTACTAATTGATCAACACTTATGTGCACATATGGAAGTAACATTCACAGGGCGTCAGGCAGGTGGGGGTGGAGAAGAGGGGATGGGTAAAATCACACTAATGGGTACCGTAAATGATGGCCGGGGATTGGGCATGCTTGTAGCTCCAACTTGGGTCGTGCAAAGGCAATATATACAACCAAAGCATTTGTACCCCCATAATATTCTGAAGAAAAAAAAAAAAATTACATACAGTTAAAAATATGAGACTAGGTGGAGGTTAGGGTTCATAATCGAATCTAGTGTTGTCTGGATTTATGAACTCTAAGCTCCATTTCCATATTTTAACTCTAATAGAAACAAATTTTTAATTGTTATAATTATTTCAGGAATTCACATGAATCAATTAATCAATGGTTTCCTTATGAAAGATAAAAATAGCATAAGATATAGTTCATGCATTTAAAATTCCATAAAATCTAAAAGTCCTGGCAACATAAAACAAAACTTCAAAGAAATAGTAAGGAAAAAGACATACACATTTAGTAGGACAGTAAGTGGCAAGTGATAACTCCATGGTAGCTAGAGATGTACACATATTTCTTTTGTAATGAGAAAAAAAAGTAACAAAAAAAAGTATGCCAAAAGAGAGATCATGTTTCTTCACTCAACCTTACACATAGCATCTGTCTTTACTCTAGCCCAAATTCTGAAGCATTCTATTATCTTAGCAGATATTATCATTCTATAAGCATTCTATTATCTTATCTTCCCTGCCTGCCAACAGGGAAAGTTTTCCAATGCTAAGCTAAAGAAAGATCCCTGGGCAGATAGTGCCACAGTGGGGGTCAAAAGAAAATTGTCCAATTCTATATTGGGGACTGTTCTAAGCCAATATCTCATTTGCTGCCAAAATGTTACCCTTTCTTAACAGAAATGCATGCAGGAGAGAGGTAATATGTTTCCCTGACTTTTTGCCATTATTTGCCAAACTGAGCAAATGATTTATATATTTTTTTAAATTGTCATAATGACAATTAACAATGATTGATCACTTTCAATGTGCCAGGTACTAAGCAAAGAAAATAACATACACTAGCTTATTAACTTTGATCTTCATCAAGACCCCACCAAGAAAATGAAAAAAAAAAAAAAACCTCAGACAATTAGGGTAAAGTAACTTATCCCCAAAGCCTTTAATGTCAGCAATATGACACCTAGGAAACGGCAGAGTCAAATTAAACTTAAGGTCTGTTCTTAACCATTGTGTAATAATTAGAGTAATAAATACTATTTGAAAAATACTACGCAAGCTATAAAAGGTCTAATATACATTAGTTCACTTGATTCTAACCATCCTGAAGAAGGTATAACAATATGTGATTTTTTTCTGCATTCTGTAGGAAAAAAGATAAATGAGCAATAGTTGAATGTGTAACCATTGGCAAAGCACTATGACATGAAGGTAAAAGACAGAAGCAAAGAATAAGACACCATCCTAATCTGATATAGATCACTACTAACGCAAGGATGACAAACTCCGTATAATTCCTGGGAGAATTAAATCAATCCTTTAACCAAAACACAAGTAAAATTGCAACAGAAGCTCAGATAACTGAGGGATTCTATCTGATCGGAAGAATTCAAGGAAGCATCACAGAAGGGAAGGGTAGGATTTCTACAGGCAGAAATGGGAGCGTGTCAGATTTCTAGGCTGAGAGAACAGCATGAGTTAGCAATGACACATCCACATATGAAAAAGGCAGAGCACGTTTGTGGAATGGTTTAGCGTAGCTGGAGCAGGTCAGTAAAGGAGCAAAGTGGACAAAACCCGGAAAAGTATGACAGGCCTGCATGTCGGAGGCATTGCACGCAGCAGTGAGAAATTAGAAAGCTATTCATGGTGTTTGTGGTGTGCATGTTCCAACTCTGTGTTTAAGGGTGATGTCCAAGTCAGCAGTGTAATAGATGGACCAGATAAGCAGTGAGTAGCCTGGATCTTGGGGCCGTACAGAGCTGCCTGGATTGGTGATAAAGCCTGCGAACTCATTTGAGGATGAAAGAAAAGAAGCCACTTTCACGTCACTATTCTCATTTAAACATAGTCAGCCTTTCCTTTGCTAGTGGCTAAATAACACTCACAGTTTTCTCCTTGACAGTCTTCACTTGCTTAAAGCAGTTAATCTTACTTGGAAGAATCCATATTTTATCCCTTGAAACCCAATAAAACTATTTATCTTTTTTAATGAGAAAACAAAAACTTTGACAGACAACTTTTTTAGGTTTCCCTGAGTTAGTCTTCATAAAAAAATATATACATACCACTTCCCTAGATTATCCTAATGGAAGAGGCAGAGAGATCAGTCAGAAAACTGTTGCAATAGTTTTGGCTTGAAAAAGACAAGCATCTGAGCTAACTAAACTAGTGCTCAATAGACGTGTGCCAGGTATAAGGCTATCCCATCACAACCCTGTGGGCTCTATAACTATCTTGATTTTATGTATGAGAAAAATATAGACTCAGGCTACAGAACCTGTCCACAGTCATAGAGGAGCCAGGACTTGACCCCAGGTCAATTTCAAAGCATTGTTTTTTTATCATGATGGGGAAGCATCACCCAGCTGGGAGCTAGGATGTTGGCAAAGGATGGAGCTTCATGACAAAGGCAGTACCAACCCATCCAGATGCTGAACTGGGTGTGGTGGAGTGACAAGAGGTCACGTTAAGGAATCTGGATTGCATACGGTAGGGGACATAAAGCCTTTAAATGATTTTAAGCAAAAGTGTAATAAGATCAGATTATTAAAAATTGAAAATTATTGATACTATCTACTTAAGACATATTGTAGATCTGGCATAGGGCAGTGGCTATGGGGAGCAGTTTTTTGTTTTGTTTTGTTTTGTTTTTATCTGAAGCAAAAATTGCCAAGAGCCTCACTCTAAATCAGAGTGTTGTGGGTTTTTTCTAATTGCTCTTGAGGTTTCTTTCAGAACAGTACCTATAACCTCTGGCCAGGCCCTGACAGGGCTCCAGGGAAGGTGGTTGTGGATGTTTACAGTGTGTCTTTCATGGGACACTTCTTTATCATGGTGGATGGCCAAATGCCCAAGTGTCCAACCCGTGACCAGTGTCCCTCTCACAGGAGACTTGTTCATACTGTGGCTCTTGTCTGACCTGTGTAATTTATTCCTACCAAGACAGCCACTCGCTAGGGGAAACCTGACAGGGAAAGAAGCTAGGTTCAGGTGTGCTGGTCAGGAGAGAGACACAGAAGAGGCAACTCAACAAATCACATGAAATAACAGATGTGGTGTATGACTCCAGGTCCCAGAGAGAAGAGGGCAGCACACCTCACAGGGCCAACAGAGGGGGGCAGTGAGAAGAGACCACCAGTGACACACACCCTCAACCAACAGGTGGGAGCAAGAGCAAGAGTAATTTCCCTAAGAGCCTTTCTTAGGGTCCAGGGCATTACCCAAGCAGGTTTCCTTTCAGGAGATCTAGTTGGTGGGTTTACAGCAAGCAGGCACAAGTTCCATGGAGTTGGGGGAGGGTAATCACTGCAGCATATCTGTGCAGTCCATGCAGGGTGAGGCCAGCAGGCTGTGTCTAGCTGTCCCATAGGAGGTGGTCACCAGGAGGCAATTGCGTAAGGCAGATACCTGGATCCACCACACTGAGAAACTGGAGGAGGTGGAGAACAGGAAACTGTGCCAAGGGTGACTGAGCCCCACTTGTGGTATGAGAAAGCCCAGCTTACATTCAAAATGGATGTTGGGGCAACATGAAATTATAGGAATCAACCCCACAGGGTTTCTCAACCTTGGCACTATTGATATTTGGGGCCGAATGATACCTTGTTGTGGGGAGTTGTCCTGTGCATTGAGCTCCCTGGGCCTCCACCCACAAGATGCCAGCAGGACCCCCTGCTCCCTGCAGCTGTGATGACCAAAAAGGTCTCCAAACAATCATCCTACGTTGAGAGCCACCACATGGAAAATGATCATCATAATAATTGTGAAATGCTTGATCAAAATCTAAACATAGAAATACTTTTAAATGGAAAACAGTAAGTGAGAGACAAATGACAGCAATACTGAAAGTCAGGATCCCATTCCATGGCCACGGTTTGATGCCTGTGAAGACGGAGCTGAAGTTAGCCTTGACAGCAGCTTTTGAGGGTCAGGGCAACATGAGCGTCTCAGATGGGTGACTTTGATATGTCATGGAGCCCTCGGTATCTATTTCTGTCTGAGGCTGTATGAAGTTCTAATCTGTGTAGATGTGATTGGATGGCCCTTTGATTGCTCTATTCATCTGTTCATTTAAAATCTCTTTCATGCCGGGGTTTTCTGACTACACTCATAACCCAGCAATCATGCCAGCTATATCAAGCAGGATAATGTGGCTTTGCTTTAAGCTGAGATACTCCACAAAGCATAAGCAGGAGATTTAGATTCAGCTGAGGTTTTCTGAAAGTTAAGAACACAGCAGGAGTTACCATTTAGGCAATAAATACCACAAGGCCCTAGTTTAACTTTTTCTCCAGTTGCAAACATAATACTTTCATGTTTTCTTAGATCCTTTTTCATTAAGTTAGACCTTTCATGCCAAGCTTCGCCTGGATCTGTCCCTGGCTTCTACATGAGGTAGCATTTGGTAGCCGACAGATGAAATACTTTAATGCACATCTGTAGCCACTGTACCCCAGGAACTAGCCTCCTTTGTCTCTCAGTAGCACCATTCTGTGCACCACCATGAATCAGAACAAAGGCACACCCCCGTGTCATAAACCACAGAGGAGAGATCATCCTACCACTCAGAGTTTTGCTGCCACTCATGGAAGATACCATTTAACCCATGCCTGGTGAAGAATTGTAACTGCTCTTTTACTCCTCTCAGCATCCCAGTCACTCTCACACCTTCACAGGGGCCCACGACACCTCCACCAGCCCCTACCCCCACCCAGGCCTGGCATGATGGCAGAAGCACATGAGGAAGTCAGTTGACTTATTGACCCTACCCAATCATTCGGTGGCTGTCACAGGGATACCAAATGTGAAGCAGAAGGTTGTCAGAGATGAGCTGGGCTCTGAGTGGAGTTCTGAGGGCAAGGGAAAGCCTAAAGAGCCTCCAGGGATCCATCCATCTTTCCAAAGTGCCTTGTGAACTGCGATTTAGAATCAGGTGCGCCATCTTGAGAAACCATCCCACATTCCAAGCAAAATTAGTTTAATGTTCCCACATAAAAGGTCCCGAGCCAGGTGGAGGATCATTCTATGAGCGTACACTGTGGAACTAAAAAGGTTTGCATGCTGCTGGAAGGAATTTATGGAGAGATTTATTACAGATCCACTTCTTATGTAAATCGCGTCCTCCTCTGTCTATGATGAGCTCAGTGGAAGTAGCAAGGCCAAGAAAGGTTATTGGGGCCAAATGTCATTAGAGTTTCCCCTTGGAGAAATAAAAATATTCTTCATCCAGTTATTCTTACGTGACTCAAGAAGAGGAAGGAGGACAGAAGAAAAAGACCCAAATGTTCTGCAAACGTAACCCCTGTGCCTTTGGGAGAAGTCTGTCTGTTTCTAAGTTCTTCCTGCAAACTGGGCTAACCTGAAGACCAGGAGGAGTACGTGGGCTGAAAAATATCATGTCTTGGCAGATACTGCAGTGCTGGGGGAGTGAAAGAGTCTGTAGTATTCAGATACTTTCTTTCTCTTCCATTGTAAACTCTTGAAGATTGGGAGTCGTTTAATACCACAAAGACCCTGCTAACACAGACACAAGTAACAGGATGGCACAGTGGAATGCCAAAGCAGGGACTTGGAAGCTGAACAGATGCAGAGTCTAATTCTGGCCCTATCATCTGCAAACAGGTAGTTCTAATAGAAAATAACAAAAAATGACAATAACCAGATATGACTTCTGTACTCCATGCTTCCACTTGTACCCATTTCACCCAGAGTGAAAGCCACTGCAGTCACCACAAGACCCTGGATTGCCTACTCCCTGCTCTCTCTCCAAACAAACTGCAGTTACTCTCCCCTCCTGGCACTCCACTCCAATCACAAAGGCCTCCACATTGTCCAGGAACATGCAGAGCACATTCCTGCCACAGGGCCTTTGCACTGGCTGTCCCCTCTGTCTGGAATGCTCTTCCCCAGATCCTTATACTTTCTTCAGACCCTTGCTCACATTTCAGCTTATCAGAGAAGACCTCCTTGTCCTAAAATGACAAGGGCCCTCCAAACACCCCTCTCCAACCTGTCCCAGGATTCCTATTCCCCTTTTCTGCTTCATTGCTCTCCATAGCACTTATTACTAACTGAAATAACATAGTCATTTGTTCATATCTTATCTGAATCTCACACAAGCACAAGGATGTATACTCTGTAAGAGCAGGGATTTTTATATTGTGTTATATTCACCATCATGTCCCTAGTACCTAGAACAATGCCTGGCACAAGGCAGCGCCTGTGTGGATGGATATACCTGAACACTGTGTGCCAGTGACTTTACAGAGGCAAGTGTCTCTGAGTCTCACGATGATCCTGCCAAGGAGAATGAACACTGAACCAATTACACGTAGGTCCTGACTTAGGGGCAAGCCAACCTTGAACACCTTTACCTTTATTTAAAGTCAGTTAATGTTACCCTTCTAATAACACATAATTTTTAAGTCAGCATAGAAAATGAACTTCTAACAATCGTTTTCAGGAATTCTTTTACAGTTACCTACTCCTGCAGAACAAATTTCCCCAAAACTTAGTGGCTTATAACAACAACCATTTTATTGTATTTCTCACTTTTGTGGGTCAAGAATTTTGGGAAGTCTCTGCTGAGGGATTCTTCTGTTCCACGTAGCATTGATGGAAGTTGCTCAGTGATATTCAGAAGTAAAATGGGCTGGTCTGAAAAGCAATCTGTTCCACTTACATATCTGACACTCTGGCAGGGAAAGGTAGAAGGGACTGTCAACTAAAGGGTCTACAAAATCGATCGTTTGTTTTTAAGGTTAGTAAATCAGGTGAGAAAGCAATACAAAAAAAGTAATCTCAAAACATTTGAGCAATGATGGTATTAGATGGTATTAATGAAATGGCATTCAGCTTCCAGAGAATATGACATCTTTGTGTCCAAGTTCAATACACCTCTTGAAACAGTAATCTCATAACTTGATGTCACACTTCACATACTTACTATTCAGCCCTTAAAAATAACTGACATATAGAGAAGAAAAACAGTTTCTAGATATAAATATAATGAGAACTTAATTTTGTGGACTTGGAATCAAACTCAGCAAGAGATGCCTTTAAATTTAGGCACCATTTAAGCCAAAGCATTAAGGTTTCATGGGCCCAAAACAACAACGTAATGAAAGAATAAAAGGGGAAAACAGTAAATGCACATCTGGGCTGTTTTGTGCATTTTAAAGATGGGTACACTTTGCATAATCTCAGATTGACGTGAAAAACAAATGTGATGATTTCTTAAAAAACAGAAAGACCTATTTTCAAGAGCATTATCTACAACTTCATTGTTTACATCTTCTTTTGCAACAGTGGCAGGGTGGGGGAGAGGCGTAATTTAAGAAGAAGCAGAGAAGGAAAACTCCCTGAGTCATTTTTATTTGAAAAACAAAATCCTGACCTATGATTTTCCTTTAAAGTGTTCTCAAAAATACCTGTTCAAACCTTCCCTCAACAAAAACTCTTCTGTCTTTCAAGGAGCATATAGAAATAACTAGAATATGAGGTATTCTTATCAAGAATCAATATCTTAAATGTTGGTTACTTAGCACTTAAAATATTGTTATCCAAAAGCCAAGTTAATTACCAAAAGAAACATTGTATTAGATTACCAATAGGTAAAACAAGAGGATTTTAATATAGGCGATTGATTAGAAATATTGTAAAGGCCTCACTTCCTTAAATGAGCAAAGTATAAAGATCTGGCCAGCCCAGCATTTGAACTCTGGCAGTGCAGTCCTCAAGTTCCTAGCCGGGTTGGCTGGACCCCTTCACTTCATGGATACACTGTGTCGTTGACTAACCATCAGGCTGCGTGGTTCCACTGGTAGAGTGTTTTTGCCCCTGCTACACTGAATCTTCATCCAAGTTGTTAGCGGGAAGGGTAGAACCACAGAACTGGTTGTGACTGTTTGCTATTAATACATGTTTGTGCAACTTGTTAGAAGCTGAGCTTGCTTTTACTATAACAGTCTTGGCTTAAGCTCCCCTAGAGGCAGACCCTGGGACAAGGATTCAAGTTCCAGTAGGAGTGTAGAATGTAAAAAAAGGGGTGTAGAATACAAGAAGATAAATGCAACCAAAGGATGCACTATATAGCCAGCCACCACCATGGGCACTGGTTCTGTAGAAAAGCCCTCATGCACAAAAACGCAGAGGCGGACAGTAGGAACTTGGCAGAGCACAACAAAACGCACTCTGAGGTCTGAGGTCGATGGGCAAGGCACTAACCATGTCTGCTGCAGTAATGTACCACCTGACTCAAGAGTCATGAGTGAGGACCCAGACAGCCTCCACGTGCTTCTTTCTACCCTAGGTGACCAACGCATACTAAAAGAATCTGCTAACATTTCCTGATGTGGGGCAAAGGCCAGTTTTGGACACTCTCCTTATTGCACTTGCTGTTCCCTGTGCCTAGAATGTCTGCAGTCCATACTTTAAGGGACACTATCTTAAAAACTTGGTAACATAAAGCTCTAAGCAGCTTATTACTCCTCATCTTTCCCCTAAGGCCTCTCTCTGGCAAACTTAGCTCCCTAGAAGTTCTTCCAATGCAAAACGCACACCCAAGGCAAACACCAAATCTTATCACCCGAAGTATAACTACAGAAGGAAAATTTTTAAAAGGCTAAGGGAGGAAAAATTGTGCTGCTCCACCCAAAGGTTCTACCCCCAGTAGGGGAGTGGGCACAGGTAGTGCATTACTTTTTTGATGCTTGTCAGACACCCATCCTGAATGGGATGGAGGCAAAGGGAAGGAGAGGTGTAGAATCGGTGTTTTAATGAGCTGCTGCTACAAAGGACTGTATCAGTTGTCTATAGCTGCGATAATGCTGTGTAACCAACAGCCACACAGTCTCAGTGACATATAACAACAAGGTTAGCACTTATGTGTCTGAGGTCAGTTGGGGGTCAGCTGGCTATTGGCTGGGACAACTGGGACTCTCCACTCCATAGATCTCCCATCTTTTAGGAGGCTTGTCCAAGCAATTCTTACAGCAATTGAAAACGAACAAGAAGAGTGAGTGAGCTCATTCTCACACGTGCTTCGTAAGCCTCTGTTTTCTTTATATTTGCTAATGTCCCATTGGCCCAAAGTAGCAGTTTGCTAAAACTGGCTCCTTCAGCTTGCAAGAGCCCATTGTTAACTTTGTGAGTCAGCTATTAGATTGCTGGTAGATTAAAATTTTAAAAAGAGGATTTTTTTTTTTTTTTTGAGAGATAGCCGGTACAGCACTGGCCCAAAGCAAGCCACACAGCTGAGGTCAGAGTGAAAGGGTAACCCAGAACAATACACCCAGAGGGGATAGGCTCTGTAAAGAGAGTGGATTTGGGTTGCGGTGAAGAATTGGGGCGTATTTTTGGAACTTATCACAGGAACTCAACAATGCCAGAAGAACTGAGACCTTTTCCGGGCTCTACTAATGGTGGGATCAGTCAAGTCCCTTTTTATTTTTACTTATTTTTTGTTTTTTATTAGTCAGGTCACTTGAACTTTCATGCTGATTCTTCCTTTTGGCAAACACTGTTCTTCTCATAAAGATTCATGTGGTCTTGCATGTGAAAAGAGCATTTTAAGTCTTTCCAAGGACTATGTCTAATAAAAAGCAGGGACCTGTTTCTTAGTGCCTGTGAGCTCCAAGAATTCTAGGGTTGGGATCTCAACCATTGCAGAGATGGAAAAATATCTGGGAAAATTGAGAGGTGGAATCCATCCAAAATCTAAGTAAGAGCTGGGAAGAGTCCTCTTAAGTTCAAGCCCTTAGCTGTCTGGAGGCAGACACCCAGGATTTTGGGCAGGCACAAAAGGGCAAATGCAGGGAAAAAGGAAAACCTAGGTGAATCTCCCTAGGTGAAAACCTAGGTGAATCATTGTGCCTAAATCCTGCCCCCATCATTTGTCAAGTAAAAGTCTACAAGTTACGTATTAATCAGCTTTTCTAACAACTTAATATAGTCCATTCCATATTGAGCAGGAAGATGTTTTAAAGCCATCCTAGACCTATGCTGCCTCTGGGTTCACTGGGTGAAGGAATGTGGCATATTATCGATAGACATAGTAAATGTCATGACCCAAAGCAATGAGAAACTGGCTTCACCTTTGATCTGCTTCATTTTGCAAAAAGAGATTTAAAATAAGGTATACTATATCTGCATCCTCAAGAGTCACACTGCACCTTAGCATGTAGAAGCCTCCGAGAAGTCTTACAGGAAGGGAAACTATTTCACCTTGAATAGCCCAGAATTGCTCTACTTATTTGACTGCAGACCCTTGAAATATGCATCACCATGACATGGGATGCTAGTGATCTGGAGGACATGATTTGAGACTATCCTGGCTTCAGTGAGATGCTGGTGTTGGGATCCCAGGTGCCAGAGGACCACTGAAGAGCAAAAGGTACAACAAAGAGAATGTTACCGGGAATGTCTCAACAGTGTCCAACCAGTCTCCTTGCTGCCAGTCAGAACAGGCTAGCAAAATAATCAGCAAGTCTCAGAAGATTTAAACAACAAAGATTAATTTTTCCACCACACTCAAGTCCTTCATAAGTCAACAGAGGAGCTCTGCTCAACATGGTCACTCAGAGACCCAGGTGTGATGGTTAGTTTTGTATGTCAACTTGACTGGGCTAAGGGATGCCCAGATAGCTAGTAAAGTATTATTTCTGGTTGTGTCTGTGAGGGTGTTTACAGAAGAGATTAGCCTTTGAATTGGTAGACTAAGTAAAAAAGATCACTCTCACTAATGTGAGCAGGCATTATCTAATTTTTTGAAGGCATGAATAAAGCAAAAAGGCAGAGGAAGTGCTAATTCACTTTCTGTTTGCACTTGTTCATCCATCTTCTGCCCTCAGAATTGGTGCTCATGGTCCTTGGGTCTTCTGATTCAGATCAGGGCTTAAATCATCAGCCCCCACAGTTCTCAGGCCTCAGACTTGGACTGAATTACAACACCGTTTTCTCTCGTTCTTCAGCTTGCCGATGACAGATCACAGGACTTCTGGGCCCCCATAATTATGTAGGCCAATTCCTATAAGAAATATATATTTTATATGTATTTTTACATATAATATAGAGAATATAATTTGATATATATATCCTATTGGCTTTTTCTCTCTGGAGAACCCTAGTCTGCAAGGATATCGAGGCAGGCACCATTTCCACACTTGCTCATCACCAAATGGAAAAGAGGGCATGGAGAAGCAGGCTCTGGCCCTTAAAGACACACCAGAGCAGCCACATGGCCACATCTGACTTGGGCCGGGAAGTGCAGTCCCACTGTATCAGTTTCCTGAAGCTGCTATAAACATGGTGGCTTAAAACAACACAAATCTATTCGTTTACAGTTGTGAAGACCAGAAATCCAAAATAAGTATCATTAGACTGAAACCAAGGTGTTGATAGGGCCACGTGCCCTTCATGGGCTCTAGAGGAAAATCCGTTCCTTGCCTCTTCTAGCTTCTGGTGGCCCTTGGCATTCCTTGCCTTGTGCCACCTCACTTCAATCTTCAAGGCATCATCTTCAAATCTTTCTCTGCTCTGTCTTCACATCGTCTTCTCCTGTGTGTGTGTCAAATCTCTCTCTGCCTGGCTTATAAGCACACATGTAATTGCATTTAAAGCCCGCATGCATAATGCAGGGTAATCCCCCTAACTCATTATCTTTAATTCAATCACATCTGTAATGACCCCTTTTTTCAAATAAAGCAGAATTTATAGGTCCCAGGGATTGGACCTGATATATTTGGGTGCCATTATTCAGCCTAAGGAAAGAGAACTTGGATCCTGTATTTATAAACAGCCATAACAGCTACCATATTCTATCTTAGTTTCCCTTCCCACCAGACTTCTCAACTAAGTGCACAGGTATCTAAGCACTTTGCCTGTCTATAACTAAGCATTCATTCCATTTCAGATGTAGCCAGAAATTCACAGCCAAGAGGGCCTAAAGGACTCATTTGTACAACCCTCTCCTTCTATAATTGAATAAATTGGGGCTCAGAAAATATCATGTACCCAGGGTCAGACATTGGGTCTGAGATGAAAATAGAACACAAGCATGCCTGTGTGTTCAAAGGACAGGAGGGGGGCATGCTGGCTGCAGCAGAGTGACAGGGGAAGAGTCGCAGGGGCCAGATCATGAAGGCTCTTGAATGATATGTAAGCACATTGGCTTTTACCCTGGGTAAGATGGGAAGCGTCTTTGGTGTTCTGAGCAGAGATGGAACAAGTGAGTTCAGCCTGTGCCCTCAGAGCAAGTGACTCATCCTGCCATGTCTGTATATCAACTCCTTTAAACCAGAGATTTAAAATAAGCTGAAACATATTTTCAATGATTGCCACATGCCTGCAAGACACTGTAGGCCACTGAAAAGGGAACAAATGGCCAAAACTTTATCCTCATGGTTCTTAAGACTTCACTGCCAATCATGGCAGGATCAAGGGGGATCTCAGTTTTGAAGGGTGATGGGTTGTTTTCCCGTCGGCATACCTACAAACAGCTACCGGGAAGTGTTACAGCTTCCATTTGAAGTAATAGAATATTATTTGAAGTAATAGCTTTCATTTCCATTTTCTGGGCAGTGTAACCACCAGCTCTATTTTAAATACCAAGTTAATTGATTTAATAATCTGAGAAAAGAGAATCTTCTGGTGCACATCAATCAGAAAGAAAACAAATCAATTTAACATATTACCTTCTATTCTCCTCTCCAGGTTGCTTCAATATAATTATTCATCAAGGAAAAAAATATTAAGATGAGGTTAGAATTCACATTTCTGTATGGTCAAAAGCAAATAGAAGTTCCTCACTCAACAATACCAAAGACCAAAATTACTCTTAAGCCTTGTCTCCCTTGAGAATTGACTTAACCCAAGCTAAAATTGCCAAGTGAGCAAAATCTCTCTTTCACATACTAACCTACAGTTCACATCCTTCTTGACTTTCCATCACCTTTCACTTTCCATACCCCAGTGATTTTAGAATGCTATCTGAGGCCACACAATCTTTGAGGATGATATCTGAAACTGCCACTAATACGTCTGTGTGAGTTAACTTAATATTATTCTCATATGTATTGACACCGTAAAAAGGCTTCTCAGTAAATGGCTTTCTGCTTGAATAATGTCCATGGCTTACACGGCAAAAATCTATATTCTATTAATGTAATGAAATATCCCAAATCTATATTTTCAGTTCCAAAATCTCTTGCAAGCTCCAGACACACATTTCTAGCTAAGAACCATAGCTGGTGGTTGGTAAGGTGGTGGATAACACTGGTTGAAACTGTTACATTCACCTTCCAGTTACGAACTTCTTGGGAACCTCTACTTGAATGTTGCACCTGCATCTCAAAACACAACCCAAAATGCAGTTGTCATCTTCCACCCCAGGGATGGTCTGTGTTCTTCGTGTTCAGTTTCATTTAATCGCATTGCCATGCACCTACCAGAGTTATCCTTGACTTTCTCTTTAAGCCTCGGTGTTTAACCTTCCACCCCTCATGTTCATTCTACTTCATTTCCTTTCCTCTAATAGAGATAATAAACCAATCTTGTCATTATAAACTCATAACAATTAACGGTGTCTTCCTGATGCGCTACGTGGAGAAGAATTCAAAGACAACCAAGCAACAGCACTGCAATTGATTAGTTATGTCTGTCATGGTACAGGAAAGAGTGATAGAACACATGCCAGATAATTCAATCTATCTGCCATATAGTAAGAGTCACCTTCTTTCACAGCATACCTAAACATACAGCTCCAGCCTCAGCTTAGCAATCTCACTTTGTTTTCTAATACCTTCAGGATAGAATCCCACCTTTCCTGCCTAACATATAAGATCCTCTGGAACTTGATCCAGCCTCATCCTTGACACTCATTCCCACCCACGCTATGTTTCAGGAACACAAATATTCTTAATTTCCCTGATCAACAATTGGGGGTACTGGGCTTTCATGCACTTCCTTCACTCAGTAAACTTTCACTCAAAGAATAAACATCCTAATTTTTCTTCACTTAGAAAATAATTATTCATTTCTTTAAATCCAATTCAAAATGTCCCCTCCCACAAAAAGCCCTTTTTTTGTGGGCCACTATATATAGTGGCCTAAGGTGTGGCTCTTCTTGCAAACCTGCCAATTACCATAATAAGCACGTTGTTTACTGACACAATTAGGCTAGTGAAATTGTTTTCCTGGAAGCTTTTCACCCTGCCCACCAAAGAGAAAGACTAGCTGGAAGAGTTGATTATGCATACCCTAAGGACTCTCGCCAATGCCCAAAGACAAGCAGTATTATGAAGGGCACTGTTCTCCAAATCCTACTGCTGATCTCTCAACTTCTCATAGAAGGTGACAAAGGCCTCTCTTCTCAAAAAATAAAATAAAATAAAAAGTACAGATGAATTTGAATTATTTATTCCCTAGTTCCCACCTTTCCTAACACCCTACAACTGAACGCAACAAGAAGAACATAAATTACAGAATACTAGAAATAATTTGAACTTCAAGGATTCAGATGTTTAAACTCAGAGAGCCCACTGAGGTGCATGATAATACAAGTCCTGGCAGGCTGGCAGGCTTGGGGCTGTGTTTCTGAAACATGGAAATTGTTCCATGAAACAACAACAAAGCAAGCTGTTTAAAAAACAAACAAAAAAAAAAAAAAACGGAAATTCAGAAGGCTTGAAAATCTGTGAAGAGCAACCAGAAATAAGATAAGGTGCAAGATGTCCACAGGAGGTGGCCTCACCCTGAGTTCTTTTTTTTTTTTTTTTGTTTAGATCATTTTTTTATTTCTTTAGGCTTTTCGAAGTCTCTATGTACATAAAGGGATGGGTAACTTCCTTTGTGTGTTGTTGGTCCAGAGGACAAACACTTGAAAGTATTTCCCAGTCCCTTCTCTCTCGCAACAAGTTACACCCTGAGTTCTTAACTGAGCAACTGCCATATCGGCTACATACCAGGTCTCAAAATAAGTCACATCAACAACAAATTCACTGCACTTTCAAATTAGGACAGAGAGATACCTCTAAAACAGACTAGGAGGCTTTGTCAGAAAGGAGCTAAAAAGAAGGGGCTGCACAAGACAAGGTTGGCATCTACGGGACACAGGCACCTGACTGTCGCCTGGCACGACTGCCCAGGAGTAAGTGTAGACCCACAGTGAGCCCACCTACCTGCAGGGTTTAACCTAGACAATTCCTCAGAGAGGAATAGAGTCCCTTTTTCTCATTTTGAAAATAGAATAGACCCTAAAGAAGAGTGGAACAAAGTAGTGATTCTCAACCATGGTGTTTACCAGAACCACCTAGAGTGTTAATAAAGATCCTAGAAGCCCCAGCTCATTGAAGAAGGACGGGCCCTGAGCCCCTGTGTGTTTATCAGGTTCTCCAGGTGATTCTGATACACACAGATGTTTAAGGACCACTAATATAGAGCACCGGTTCTCAAACTTGGCTACCCACTGGAATCAATTCTGAAAGCTGCAGAACATTAAGAGTTATTACTGCCTGGGTCCCCCCACAGATCCTGGTTTAATCAGCCTTCGTGTAGCTTGGGCATCAGGATTTTTTTAAAGTCCCCAGAGGAAGCCAAGATTGTGAACCAGGGATTGAGAAGAAGGGTCACTGTCACCAAGGAAAAATAACTGATCCCAATATATTCAAAACCCCATTCAATCATAATCTGAAATCCTTATTCTTACCTGTCACATTTAAAGAAAGACAGAATACAGAAGCCTGTAGATGATGTCCATAGTTGTTATCAAATTCAATGGAATATAATACATCACAGAATAACATAAAGGAATGACATACTTGGGAAAACCTTCAAACATCAAGGGCATTTGGTATTACCTTTGTTTTCTTAATCATCACCAACAATGTTATCACTAGTCCCTGGAGCTCTGCCCTAACCCTATCCACAGGATCTATTTTATTAATTATTTGGAAGAGGGCAGAAAAGGGCCATTTCTCCAAGCCGTCCTTCCCTGATCTCTGACAGCTCAGGCTCAGGACAATTTTCACCGCCAGAGTCTTTTCTCCAATTTACCAGATGCTGCACATCTCCCCATGGAGCACGAAGCTTTACAAAATGGCAGAGCTGTCTCCTGCTTTCCTGTCATTCATTTTACTCTTGCTTAATTCTCCATTGCGATTTTCTAAAAATGACCACTTTGAATATGAATGTAGAGAAGGAGAAGGCATCTGGGCCTTATATTTTAAAGCAGTTGGATGCCTCATTAACTGTGCAACTTCAGACAAGTTCCTTAGCCTCTCTGAGTCTCATTTGCCTCATTTATAAAATTGGACCAATAATACTAACCACCCAGACGAGCTGTGATGATAGAATGAGATCTTACAGTTATAGCGCTATAGCAGGGTCTGACACACAGTAGGTGTTCAAGTGTTTGGCACCCTGTGAGCACTGTATGAGTGTAGCTGTTACAGTTATTGCTGTTGACATTGCCATTATGCTACATGGTACAAAAGGGAACACTACCACAGACAAATCTTACCTGCTTATAAAGTTACAAAGTTAAAAATTCTTTGCCTCCTCCCTCTTAGGAAATCTCAGATTATGTGGAGAGCAAAGATTCAGGTCAGTGACCTATATGAAGGCCAAAAATGCTGAAATTAGCAACTATTGATTTTGTCAACTTTAGGCCAAAGTACCATACAATGCTTTTCTCACGTAGATTCTCACACATTCACACTAAAGAAATGGAGTCTCCGAGTTTAAATGGTACTTTAGGGCACGTTAACTACTAACTAGTCAGAATGAGTACCCATGCCTGGAAGAAGCCACAGTAACACTTTATAGTTATACATCTCCAAGCAATCTACAAAGCACCCAATGCTGACATTTCTTCACCACCACGGTCTCCAAAGCAGGATTTCTCAACCTGGGCACTACAGACATGAGGTGACAGATAGTCCTTTGCTGTGTGTCGGGGGGGGTGGTTCTGTGCGTTGTAGGTGGGTTAACAGCATCCAGGGCCTCTACCTACTAGTGGCCGGTAGCAACCCCTACATAGCTGTGACAGTCAAAAATGTCTCCAGACACTGTCGAGTATACCGAGGGCCAAAATTGACTCCTAGTTAAGAACCACTGCTCTCAACGATAGCACAACTAGCACAGAACTAAGTTCAGAGAGGGTAAGCAACTTGCCTAGGGACACAAAAGAGCTAAGAAGGAGAAAAGTAGAGCAAAAACAAATATGCAAACCAAAATATACATATATTAATATATACGGCCCGACTATGAGTTTGGTGATTTTTGTCCTATTCCCTTCTGCTGAGTGAAGTTGAATTTCACTTCATTCTCATTCCCCCTCTTGGAAGAGAACACATAAATGTAAACAAGACCTTGAAAAGCCTGTTGAGGCCAACTGTTTCAAACAGGCTGTGTATGAAATATCAATATTTTCCATTGCAAGATACAGAAAGTGTGAGTTTACTGTAATTATTTTTAGATGAGGCTATTTGAAGGTAAATAACCCACACGATGTTTTGTATACATAGTTGAGTTATTTCTACCACAATGTCAGGAAGAAACAATTCAATTTTAGCACTGGAGATATAAAAGTTCTTTCTAATACAAATGGCGTATAATTGCCCTGAGAAGTGGTTACAAACGTTTGGCTCAACTATTCAAATGAGCTGGGAACTAACATCCAGTAGATTAAGGAAATACTAGTAATAATACCAATAACAGTGTCAAGGCTGAGAGAAAGTAGCAATAAGAGCTTTGACTTTTTCAAGGTGAGTGATGTTATCTTGAAGAAAAGCGAATACAGATTGCCCACTGGAGACGGAAGAGGTGTCGATTTACTGGCAGAGTGGCTTTGGCTGTGACCCCTATGACGGGCAGATATTTTTCCTCTGGGTTCCCTCCAGGAGGAGAAATTTCCATACGGGTCATGCCCTTGTGTTGTTAAGAAAACTTTCCTATCTTGCTTCTCTCACTCCTTGTCTAGGCCTTACTAGAGAATTTCTGAAAAAGCACAAAAGACACCCAATCAGCAAGGCAATGAATCTACAGACACCTGAGTGTTTTCCAACTGGCAAAAGACAAAAAAAATAAAATAAGATAAAATTTAAAATAGAGAAGAGCAAGCAACCTTTGCCATAGGCAGGACCGAAAAGAAGGGTAGATGAAATATCCCATCTCTCAAGCAATGTGGGAAAAGAAAGAACTACTTGCAGGCAAACCCTGGGAAGGATGGAAACGATTTTGTGATTCAACCAAACTGAAAAAGTCAGGTCTAATCCTTTGGTACAGCCATGACTGAGATATTGATCAGCCATATGACCTTCTGCAATGTGCTACATTTCTCTGAGCCTCAGTTTTTCCATCTGTACATTGGGGATAATACAGCTCCTGAGGATTATGAGATCATGTATGTAAATTGCCAAGTACACTGTCTGATGCAAGGAAATCATTCTGTGATCCTCCTTCCTTCCTTCCTTGCCTAGATCCATACTGGAAAAGGACAGCCAAGAGAGATGTGGATGTTGGGGTTTTTATATTTGTTGGCTTTTAAATCTACAAACTTTTCCTTTATTCTCTTCTAAGAACATAATAAATGTAGGCCTCAAATCAGGCCCCAGTGAGGCCAGTGAAATGCCTCAG
Organism: Lepilemur ruficaudatus; assembly: GCA_963574885.1. Lineage (NCBI taxonomy): Eukaryota > Metazoa > Chordata > Mammalia > Primates > Lepilemuridae > Lepilemur > Lepilemur ruficaudatus. Next base: position 11,406 of record CAUYRT010063822.1, on the reverse strand, counting down.
TTGCTGCTACATTTGTTTCTCCATAAAGCATCCTTCCTGCTTCAGTGGGGGTAGCCACACACAGCCCGGTGTCCAGATCGGGCTCATTGACTTGGGGGAAACAGGTGCAGCAAAGAAATCATGTCAGATACAGGGGTGGTGAAGGGTGAGGCAGAAACATCAGAGGTCCAAACTGGAGTGATGGGGGAACAGCACAGAGCAGCCTTCACCTTCAGCCAAAAGAGGAAGAACAAGATCCTTAACCAACTTTAAATGTTCCAAAAAGTGGCTCCTTTGCCTGATATTTATCTTTTTAGAACTAAAAGCAACTGCAGACTTCATTGAGTGAGTGGCTTCATAATTTTGAACAAGAAAACTTAGACCAAGAGATTTATGATTTGCCCAAAGTCACACGGTTAGAATTTTTTTAAAAAAACTTGGACTGAAAAACAGAGCTCCTTTGCTAAACCATTAATACAACTTCTCTACTCAGCCGTGCTCTTCATAGGGTCCTGAAAAATAGGAATTGTATCTGTCTCTAAGAGTAAAGAGATAACCAAGCACTTGGAGATGTTGTGTTATCCTTTTGAATTTAATCATTTCACTCCGTAGAATAACAATTATACCTGTAAAGGTGAGAATTATAAAAGACATCCCCCAGTTACCTCCCGGTTCCAGCCATACAAGTCTGTAGGGACCCAAAAGGGCACAGAATTAATCCCACATTGCTCAAATGAACAAGCGATCATGAAGGGGCTACACATAAAGGCATGGGCAGGGCTAACACATAAGAGATGGGAAGACACCCAGAGACTGGCAGCCATTTGCTCCCCATGGGCTAAAGAGGCCTGGGGAGGAGAGAGTGAGACTGGACCCCCCTTGAGAGCCCTGTTGTGCAGGGCTAGAGCCCTCTTCAGCTGCTCCTGGTGCCTCCCATTGGAAACCCCCTTGGAAGCCAGAAGGCGCAAGATCCCAGGTAATGCAGTCCATGGGGTCACCCTCCAAGAAGAGATAACAGGTGATGCTGCGTCAATTGTCAGTGGAAATTAGCCAGAAAGGACCCTCCCCAAGGTAGCCGAGCCCAAAGACACCTGGATATGGGACTTGGGAGGGACTCTTCTCTAATGGATTCTCAGACGGTGCAGGGCCTGCTGGGGCAGAGCAAGAGCCAAAATAAGGCAGACCTCCTTGGGTAGGATATTAGAAGTGGGGAAGGACAACAGGGAAAGGTCAGGAAAGGGACTGTCACTGAAACAGAAATTAGCAAGAAGCCACACGCAGAGAGACAGCCCTTCCCAGAAGTGATACGCCCCCAGTGTGATGAGAGAAGAATTACCGAAGAGATTAAGGTGCCTTGTAGATGTGGCCAGGAAGCAGCCCGCTGGGAATGATGTCATGTAAAATAAGCCTCCCCCGCAGAAATTGGAATGAGTTACGAACAAGTGTAGGAATGAGGACGGTGGAGCTCAGGTGCAAATCCGGGGGGCAGGAGCCCGAGGAGGAGAGAGCAGGACACTCGGGGTACAAGGCCCCAACTTCATTCAGAAGATGGTTCAGTGTTCCTGTGTTTCCTGGGAAAGGAAGGTAGGAATGCAGCCGCTAGTTGTTGGGCACCTGATACATCACAGAAAAAGACAGGGGGTTCATATATTGTCATCTTATTTAGTTTCATCTTCACAACATTGAGGTAGCTATTTATCCTCATTTTACAGATAAAGAAACAGAAATAGAAGAGTTTAGTAGTTAAGAGCCTGGGCGCTGAAGACACATTTCCTGGGAAAGCTTAAAGTCATAGGAAAAAAGTGCCAAGTGCAGTACGCAGCTTGGAATTGGTGCTCAGCCGGTTTCTGTTGGGTCTGAATCCAGCCATTCTACCCACATGCACACTCAGGCCCTCTGCACACAGCTGCCTAATGTGGAGGAAGTCACAGAAGCTCCATCCTCCAGCAAAAATGGCAATAGTGGGGTGTTTCCACCAACCCTTTCTGCACACGTTCTACCTCCTGGCTTCCCCACCCGAGGACATGTGTGGCATGTGGACACCTGCTGCCCTCTGTGGTGCCAGGAGGACCCACACTCACTGAGCTGAGCAAGCCCCAGCTCCCAGCAGTGTTTTGTCCTTTACCCTCATCTATGCCATGAGTCTCAAGTCTGCCTTTTTATCAAAAGCCAAATTACTATGCAAGAATCAAATGCTCTGATTTACAAATTGTGCAGTGAGTCTCTGATAAACTCCTATAGTAGCTATAGCACATGCTATGGACTGAATGTGTCTCCCCAAAATTCCTATGCTGAAACCAAAATCTCCAATGAGATGGTATTTGGAGGGGTAGCCTTGGGGAGGAGATTAGGTCATTAGGGTGGAGCCCTCATGAATGGGATTAGTGCCCTTATAGGAAGAAACAAAGGAGAGATGATCTCTTTCTCTCTCCACCATGTGAGGATATAAGAAGAGAACAGTGGTCTGCAAACCAGGAAGGGAGCCCTCACCAGATACCGATCTGTAGCAACTTGATCTTGGACTTCCCAGCCTCCAGAACTATGAGAAATAAATTGTTTTTGTTTACGTCAGCCATGGTACTCAGTTATAGCAGCCAGAACTGACTAAGACAGCATTCAACTTCCAAAGGGAGGGAGGGAGGGAAACCATTAGCCCTAAGAGATGCACCATGAACAGTGATGGTTCAGTTTATAGCAGTTTTTCTTGGTCCCCCTCAAAGCTCATTCCATAGGTAGCTCCCTGGCATATAAGGCCACTGCTAAACTTCAGCCAGTTTTCCTAGAGAGTAATTCTGGTCTTTCAGTAGTAATAATCCAGAACAGGGTTTGTCACAGCATCAAAGACCTGAATTATAATTCAAGTCCACTTACTAACTGCATGACAACTTGGGGCAGTTACTAAACCTCCCAGCCTCACTTCTGCTGCATGTTAAACAGAAACGATACCTCCTTGCCTGCAGGGTTGCCAGAGGTCTGGGTGAGATGGTGCAGGAAACACATCTACACAAAGTGTCAGCTGCATGGTCACTTGTGCTGACCCCTTTCTGCCTTCTTCTACCAACAGATGTAGCAGCCAGTGGGAGCCAACTTCCTAAGACCACCAGCCTCCTACCTGTGGGTACATTACCCACAAATACCTTGATAAGATCCATGCAATATCAGTGGTGGATCACCTGGAGGTCAGGAGTGGAGAGGAAACCAGGGTTGCAGGTGGGAAATGGACAAGAAATCATTCCATCCCACATGACTCTTTCTTATTCAAGGTCTTTATGTTTCAGTGCTTATTCACACCCTTATCCAACCTCCTTTTAATGCTATTTACACCCAAAAGTCTTATCTCCTCAACTAGGATATCCTCTTGCAGAAGGCAGATCCTTCTGTGCCTTTGCTAATGCCTGGCTTAGTGTTGCAGTCATGAAAAAGGAATGTTCAATGTGGGACATTTCAACTAACCTTGATAGTTTCAAGTTTACATCACATGCATAGTGCTGGCCAATGCTACTTTTTAAAAAGAATTATCATTTGTTATGTTTCTCATGCTTAGAAGATTTGGATTTGTCCTAGAATATTTTCTGGAGGGAAGTCAAATAAATTGTAGCTCAAGAACTTTTCCAGCCCTTGAAATTAATGATTCTTTGTCATTAATATAGCCCCTGAACCCCAAGAAATTTAAAGTGATTTAAGTTATGAAAATAATTTGTGGGAAGAATGAAGTATGTTTGATAGCTAATGATGTTATGCAAGAAATGTTACCCTATTTGCAGCGAGGAACCCCTCTGCTGCTCAGATGGCCACAAGGAAGTGATTCATCCTGCCAAGTCTCAGAAAATCGGGATTCTATAATCATAGCTCAGAGGTTGTGGTCAACGGAAAAAAACTTAGTCTGGCAGAAAAAGAATGCAGCTTGGGACAGGAGAGTGGCCAGAGAAAGACAGCTGCAGGCCTTGTTCTCAAAGGCCACCAGGGTTAACAAGGAAGGCAAACTGACAGCATTTTGCAGGACACGCTGCAGAGCATCAAAGCCTTCTTTGTAAATCATCTGCTAAAGACTCCCCTTGGAGCTGGTTCAAAAGCAGAAACTCAGGAATAATGGCCTTAAAACCAACAACAGAGGGCAATATCATTGACTCTTTGGGACAAGAAGCACACAGAGCAGCCAAAAGAACATCAACAGAATCTGGGACAAGAAAAATGCAGGCAAAGCTAGATGTCTCACCCTGTTTTGTGCTGTTTAACAAAATACCTGAGACTAGGTCATTTATACAGAAGTTGATTTTCTCACAATTTTGGAGGCTGGGACGTCCAAGATCAAGGCACCAGCAGGTGCAATGTTGGGTGAGGGCTGCTTTCTGCTCCCAAGAGGGCACCTTATTGCTGAATCCTCTGGAGGGAGGAACACTGTGCCCTCACATGGCAGAGGGACAAGCTGGCCAACCTGCTGCCATAAAGCCCTTTCATAAGGGCACCTAATCCCATTCATCAGGGAGGCACCCTCATGGGCTAATCACCTCTTAAAGCTCCGTTTCTTAGGACTGTCACATGGGCAACCTCTGAATTTTGAAGGGGACACATTCAAACCGTAGCACGAGGGAAGTAACCACTGTTTTGCCCACCTCTCTGGCTCCCATTAGTGAAGAGGTGCTATAATTTAATATTAGAGTCCACTGTACAGTTTGCACTAATTCCTTTGAACACACATTCAAATTAGAGTGGAGATTTGGATATCCTTCATAAAACTTTTTGTAATAATGACAATAACTGTAGCCTTTCCAAAATACGAGTGTTCCATATGAGCCAGATGCTGTGCTAAGTGCTTAACAACATTACCCCTTTTAATTTTCGGCACAGCCATAGGAGGCGGGCGCCATCATTATTCCTATTTTATGGGCAAGGAAAGTGGAACTTGGAAAGCTCAGAGGTTTTCTAGATCACACAGTTAAAAGGGCACAGAACTAGAATTTGAACCCAGATGTACTTGACCAGAGACAGTAAAACTAACTACAAGAGCAGAGGCTTTCCACTTCAGCGAGCATTATCTGGGGATCTTGGTGAAGTTGCAAGCTCTCAGGCCACACACCCAGAGTTTCAGTCTCAGCAGGACGGTGATGGGGCCCTAGACCTCAGGATGGTTCTGAGATGCATGATGATCCTGACACGTGTGGTCTGGAGGCGCACGTAGCTCAACACTCCACCGTACCATATGCCTCTTTTCATAATCTTCAAGAAGTCCCCTGTTAAAAAGAGACAGCTCCAAGTGTTACATATGGATACCGGGAGCTGTAGCCCCAACCTGTGACAGTCAAGGTCCATTAAGTCCACAAAGGGCCAGAGCAGGACAGCAGCTGCTACTCCTTGGGGAGCTTTCTCTCACGTGACTTGTTCCTGCCTGGGTTGTTCCATACGACAGTAACATATTCCTCTTCCTTTCAAAGTGGGAAAGCAGCAGAAGAGCAATGCAGAGGAAGCTACTAAAACCAGGAGAAGGGTCCGGAAAATGTAGAGTTCTGTTTCAACCTGCTTGTTCCTGTCCACTGAGATGAATCCAAGCACTGAAAGTTTCAACTTGAAGACTTCGAGTCTCCACTCTTATCTTTTATTTCTATGCTTAGTGAGATTAACTGAAAGTCTAAGAATGAGTACAATTTAAGAAAATTTTGAAATGTTGTAGATTCAACCAATACGGCCAGTTCAAGAAATAATTTACATGTCATGTAGGGGCTATTTTATATTGCTAGGAATTGATTTTTTGATTTGGTTTGGTTGTTTTGTTTTAGCTGGGGGTGGGGGCCTGTTGAAAGATTTTCTGATTTTGTAATAAGGTTGTATTTCTTAAGAGGTTTGTCATCCCAATGTTACCTCTGGTTTTGTACTTTTAAGAAATGGATTTTCTAAGCAAAACTCGATGTAGAATATGCTACTGCCCCCTGCTAATGCATTTTATCAATTGTAAAAGTTATAATTGATAAAACTAATACGATTACTGAAACAATGCATTCCTCTAACTTCCACTGCAATGAACACAGTACCCTTTCAAAACACTAAATTATTGTCTTCATATTGCTAGCTTAATAACTCCTCCAATTACTACAAAGAGTTTAAAATGGGTTTATTAATGTTGTTAGGAAGGTAATACCTTTTGATTTGTCATTTTAAAAAGTTACATTTTTTCATGCTGCAGAAGAAAGGAAAACGTAAGAGGCCACAGTTATAAGCTTCACTCTACTGACATTCTCTGGTTAGTATAGCAATGTAGTTAGTCATTTCTGCATTGCTAAATTAAATGTTTTTAAAAGTCTCTTCTATGCTGCTCTACAAAAAGTGATGCCTAATGGCAGAAGATGGCATTTTTAAAGGGATTTTTTTCTATTCATTCTGTAGTATTGGAGCCAGTATTTTTACCATCACAGGCTACAATTTTCACTTTATTCACTTTAATAACCTCTGTCACCTCCCTGAATTCAACATCATTCAATACAAAAGTTCAGACATGATCACAGACTCTGTATGCATTTAGGAAGCCTCTAAAACTGATTTTGTTCCTGACTGTCTGTTCTGATGCAAAATTAATACTTTCTCAAACTAAAGCAGAGCTTGAAGGCCAAGTTGGGGTAATTTGTTAAGTCTGTATGAACTCATCTGGACCTTCCTGAAGACTGTTTCCTAAAGTACAGTTCCATATAACTGTGTAACTGTTTGCCACAGCTTAAGAGGAAGATGTTGCTGATGCCCTGTAGGGAAGACCTTGGAACAGAAGTGGCACAGCCAGCACTCAACAGTAGGTACCTACTTTCCCCAACAGCTTCTTCAGCAGCCCTGGAAACTGAGAGCTGGGCTGACGACCCAGAAGTACTCAAGGAACCTGGAAGTGATGCTACACTTGGAGGCAAGGAGACTCCACCAGTCATCTTTACAGTAAGTCTCTGGAGACCATATTTCACAGTCCCCAAGCATCAGAATGTACAGTCTGTGTAGTCCTCTCAGCAAACATAGCAGAGAACATACACAGATTCTGCAGCGGCTGGAGAGACCACTTTATACCTTTAAAACACACATACGCGCAAACACATACACCTCTTCAGATTTTTAAATATGTTTAAAATAATGTGGATTATGGAAACTCCCCAACCTCTTTATAAAACAGCAGTGTTTGTCAAACACTGAGTTATAAAAGTTAGATGGGCCAAGCAACAGAAAGGAAGTCTAAAATTTCTATATAAATTTCTAGATAACTGATGGAAGAAGAAACTTAGAGTTCAAAAACTGATGCATGGAGTGAAAAAAAAAAGGTAGCAGCCCGGTGTAGTGGCTCATGTCTATAATTCTAGCACTGTGAGAGGCCAATGTGAGAGGATTGCTATAGGCCAGGTGTTCGAGACCAGCCGTCTCTACTAAAAATATAAAACCTTAGCTGGGCATGGTGGCACGAACCTATAGTTCCAGCTACTTGGGAGGCTGAGGCAGGAGGATAGCTTGACCCCAGGAGTTTGAGGTTGCTATGAGCTATGATTACACCACTGCATTCTAGCCTAGGTGACAGAGTGAGATCCGAGAGAAAGGAAAGGAAGGAAAGGAAGAAAAGAAAGGAAAGAAAGGGAAGAAAGGGAAGAAAGGAAGAAAGGAAGAAAGGAAGAAAGAAAGAAAGAAGATATTATAAACTTATTCAAATCTAGGAACATTGTCATGCTACTTGAAGTGACTCAGAATTCTAAAGCTAAAAAGGGCTTAGAAGAGCATCTAAGAAAACCTTTTTATTTCACAGATGAAGGAACTTTCTTATGATTGGCTCAAATTCTTATTACTTCTTTTTCAGCTTTAACATTAAGCAAGATTTAAATCAAAGAAGAGCAAAGAACTATCAGGCATCTTCCTCTGATAAGTTAGGCTCTTGCAAGCAAGAGTGAGAAATCTCATTTCAACACAGAAGACAACTGGAGGCCAGCAGATTTTGAAAACAGAAACTAAGATGCTGAAGCATGGGGTGAAACTGGGATTGCAGCTGGGTTGTTTTAAAGTGGTTATAGATGCATCGGCTGGAAACTGGTAGTTTGGTGAGAAACAAAGTCATCCTTAGAACTCATGGAATGTTGGGCTAGAGTGAAACCCTAGAGCTCACCTAGTTTAACCCCCTGTTTGCACAGATGAGGAAACCGAGGTTCAGGGAGTGAAAGGGACTGACTTACCCACATTCACACAGCCGGTTAGGAGCTGAGTCAGGTTCAGCATCCAGGTCTCTTAATTGCTCTGCCCAGTAGTCTTTCCACCAGATCAAGCCGCCTTGTAGAGCCCACATTAAGGTGCTGATTCTATTAATAAGACTAGAGGAAAAAAGTCAGATATTAAGGATGCAAATAAAGCAAGAAGGAGAGACACTCTTTATATATATAAAGATAAGATTCAGAGAGCACTTCCCAGATCTTTAAATGAATGGACACTGAGCCAGGGAATCACCGGTAAATAATAGGTGTGGACTTTTGCGATAGGGAAGGGAACGCAATACAGGGCTGGGGAGAGAAAAGAAAAGATCTTAGCTTCCTACCCTTCACTAAGAGTAATGGCCACGCTTCAGACAGAGGCACTATGTTCGGTACGAACATGCAATGGTAAAACTGTAAGTGCAAGAAGTACCTCCTTCTTACTTATTTGAAGTTAAAAATAAATCCAAATGCAAAGCCCTAATTTCTGCCATTACCAGGGCTTTCATCCATAGCTGGACAAAAGTCTCCAGGGATTTTCAACATTAAAAATCATTTTAGCAGTGACCCTCTATCCATCTACGGGTTACTTTTGTGGTGCTTGTGTCCCGACCCACGGGAGTCTCTAGAAAAGGAGGGACTCTGAAACTTTGGTGTCCTTAGAGCCTGGGGTAGTTGCTGAGATGCAACCAAGGACTTTGGCACACCATCCACCATCTGGAGGGACAGCCTTCTCTGAATCTTGTCTTTATTTAAGCTGTTGCTATTTTGCTCATTACGGATTTTTGCATTAATTTTGATTTTTTAAAATAATACATTAAAATATTTCTTAGCTTGATTAAAGAGTTTTTTGCAGTCCCCTTGAGTTTTGTGCTTGAGCCAAGTGTCTCACTTGCCACACCCTAGTCCTGGCCCTCTTTTAGGGCATGTGAGAGAGCGTGTCACAGGTCACCACCTCTCATGGAACCCACAGACTCTGAACCTCTGAACCCTCCCCAGGCTGGGGGGGATATCTGTCTCCATCACGGCTCTCCATCTCCCCACCATCCTCTACTTGCCTGTCCTCCTCTCCCCACAGCCTAACTCTCCAGGGGTTTCAGTTCTCTGAGAGCAAGAGCCAGGAACGGGGGGAGCTGCTTCAAGGACTTCATCTTTAGGTCCTTCCACAACCTTCCCCCAGGCAAGGAAGTCTTAGAATGGATTTGGGGAAGAACAGACTGGGAGGAAAATTGCAAAGAGACACAAAGACAAAATTCGTATCTCATAATGAATAGTTACCGGAAATAACAACAAGGTAGGAAGCTTGCAAAACTGCGTGTTAACAGAAAGATGTCATTGCTAGAGGAAACCGGCTTTGGGTAAATGATCTTTCCCAGTGGTGAGGACAACATTTTTTCTTAAATCAGGGAAACACAAAGGTGATGGCGAATGAAGGGAGATGGTTGAAGAAAGCAAGACGATTAAAATCTTACCAGCATATTTCCAAGCTTTGGAGCCAAAGCAAAAATAAATACTACAGATTCTCTATGAAGATGTAGGAAATGCAATACCTACATTGCTCCATCTCCATCTTCATCTCCCAGATGGAGATACCATCTGGGAGGAAAGAGTTGTTGAGTGAGTAGCCAAAAAGTCAGTGATCAGGTTAATGAGGAGACACAAGGGAGAAGGTTGAGGACACGTGAGAAAAATAAAGTGAGAACAATGTCCCGGGTTTTCAAACTGGAGAGACTTAGCGGAGAGACAAAGTAACTCTGTCCAGGGAGGCATGAGATTGCTATAAAATTCAGTCTGATGGATTTTTGTCTCAATGCAAGAAGACCACAGAAGACCTTAGCCTGAGTGGAAGCTTTGAAGGGGATCCGGGGCCAGACACTGGCTGCAACGCTGGCTATGAGGAGACAGCAGAGGTCTGAATCTCCTATTTAAACAGGATAAAGAGACATGCTAGGGAGGCGAAGGGTTGGAGAGAAATGTGCTTATGTGAGGATTCTCAAGAAGGGGAAAAATATTGGCATGCTTAAAACTAGAATTAAGCAAATTCTAAAAAGGTGCAGAGGAAGAGAGGGAAAAAATCAGAGGCAGGAAGGAAGAGAAAATGAAAGTGAAGAGAGAGAAGAAAGAGAAAGAAACAGAAAAAGCAACTTGTGGTTTTGGCCAATGCTACTTTGAAAACTTGGTAGAAAGGCAGAATTTAGTGGCTGGGAACTTATATGAGCTACTCTACAACCAAATATGGTTGGCTCCAGAAAGTACAATCCCATGGCCCTGTGCATCTCTCTTCTGTTCCACCAGTCAGAGTAACTCTCTGGGCACTGGATGGGAGCAGACATATGCCCTAGCCGCCCAAGTCGTGCTGCTCCCTGGCTCCCTTTATCTGTAAAAGCATGTTCTCACTAGACTTTTGGAATGGTCTATAGCATTGTTTGTCACACAAGCAATTTCAACAGCTCTTACAAGCAAGGTAAAACAGTTTCTGTTAGGTATGATATGATCCTAAACATGAAAATCATAAGATAGTTCAACAGTTCCTTTCTACTTTTGAATCAGTAATAGTCATCAATGGCAACACAGTAAAATAATACCAAAATAATTTCATATTTTGCTTTCCATGCTACTTTTGTATAGGATCTATGTGAAAGAAAAAGTCAGACTATGGAACCAAAGTTATAAATTGTACTTCATGGTCTGTAATTTCATCACATCTAACAACAGAGTAAAGACACAAGTTTTTATAAAACATTGGATTTATTTCCAAAAATCCATCTGTCTACTAACTCTACTGACAAAGTATCACCTCACATGATTCTTACTGATTTTGTGATTGGTTTTTTGGCTCTTATCCCTACACGCTGCATGATAGTTTGGCTAATCAGTTGGGAGAGGAAAATGGTAGATTGTTGGGAGCCATGAGGCCTTGGCCCTAGTTTTGCTTTGCCTGAGCCTTACTCTTCCCCCCTGTTAGCTGAAGTTAAGTTTCTGTTTCCCAGGAATGGTGAGGTTCGCTTTACCGCCAGTGACCTCGTATGCATATCCTGCTGCTGATTGGTCAGTCCTTCTTTATTTCTAATTTGCATTGTGATTGGGCGTTCCCCTCTTACTTGTCTATAAAAGTTGTAACCTCATGCTCAATAAACGAGACTTGATCAGAATACTGTCTTGTCTCCATCTCTCGCGTCTCTTGTCCTATCTAGCTCCCACTCCCTCCTCCAGGTTCTGCGAGTAACGTACCCGC
>CAUYRT010063821.1:0-12928 GCA_963574885.1 Lepilemur ruficaudatus | reverse complement strand
TTTCCTAGTGGACCAAGCTCAAATATCTTCCATAACGTCACCTCACTTAAAATGCTACTTGTTCTCTTTGCAAACCCTCTTTTTTTCAGACAAGCTTTTAATTCATTATTCTCTGCCAATGTGTATGCAGTTTGACTTCAAGTTTTGTTTTTTTTTTTTTTTCAGAGACAGAGTCTCACTGTGTTGCTTGGGCTAGAGTGCCGTGGCATCAGCCTAGCTCACAGCAACCTCAAACTCCTGGGCTCAAGTGATCCTCCTGCCTCAGCCTCCTGAGTAGCTGGGACTACAGGCATGTGCCACCATGCCTGGCTAAATTTTTCTGTATATATTTTGAGTTGGCCAATTTCTTTCTTTCTTTTTTTTTTTTTAATAGAGACGGGGTCTCGCTCTTGTTCAGGCTGGTTTCGAACTCCTGACCTTGAGGGATCCACCCGCCTCGGCCTCCCACAGTGCTAGGATTACAGGCGTGAGCCACCGTGCCCGCCCCTGACTTCAAGGTTTTATACACCCTGTTCCTTGCTGCATTGACTTTCTCCCCCTCTAATTTAGAACCCGTGTAAACTGTAGCCTCTCAAGTCCCTCAGCCCCTTCGTGGGAAATTCTTTCTTGGCTACAGTCCTTGCTGCCCCACGCCCTGAATCCTTCACGGTCTTCAGCTGCAGTTGCATGAATGAGGAATTATGTAAGTAAGTTCTAGGCCATGTAATTGTCAAGTTGGTTGTCTTATTCTTGTCATCCGTTTAAGGCAGATACCATGTCTTAAACTTCTTTGTTTCCTCCTTGCAAATCAATGAGAACAGTACTGAGCACATGATATGGTAGATCATTGATGACTCATATAGCGTTTTCCTAATATGATGAAATAAATGACAGTTGCAGGTAGTTTGCCTAATATGATGAAAAGCCCGAGATTAACTTTTCTTGAGAGTGATGGGAGAACACGGGAGTGCGTCCCTGTGATACCCAGCCACGTGGTCCCAGGTAGACAGACGCAAGCTCGTACAACGCTCCCGAGGGCCCAAACAATAGAAGAGGAAAAGGTTACCTCCTGAAGTCCCAATGACATGATTTACAGAGGCCATCTGAAACCTGGCACGACTATGTCTGGAATAGTGGCAGCAAGGCTCCAACAGAACAATAAAGGGCCTGCCTCCCCTAGCAAGATTAAACCAGAAGGCCCAGAAGAGGGAAATGCAGGATTTCCCCCGGTCGTCAGCACAGTGAGTCAGCGGCTCCTGCACTGGACAATGGATGGATACACAGCCACCGAGAGACCTTTCATCTTTATCCTTTTTTAGCAAAGCGAGTGCTGCCTTTTCATAGGTAGGATCTCTGACGCCTCACTCCCTGCCCCTCTCCAGCATGGTTCGTTAAACAGGAAATCGGCAGCATTGTTTTCAGTAAGTGGGAGGGGTCCACTGTCCACCAGAATGAAGAGAAAAAGTTTTGTGTCAGGCCAGTCTCTCGGAAGCGGGGTCAAACCGACAGGGCTACGCAAAGTAATACCTGGAAGAATGGGTGATAAGCTCCACAGAGAGACATAACTCATTAATCTAAGCAAACTGAATTTTATCAGGAGACTATGCCCAAGATCACGTATGTTCCTATTTACAAAGGACACGTTAGACAAGGTTATCCGGAATCAAATACAGAGCCCTAAAACCTGCAAACTCACCTGTCTAAAAAATTCATGGGCTGTAGTTTGCAGCATGAAGTATTCTATTTTACACCCAGAATATAAAAGAAGGAAAAACTGCTTTTTAAAATTCATTCTTCTATAGACTCCACACCATTATCCATGACGACACAACAATGGTCACGTAAACCCACAGACCAGAGCGCTGTTCCTACAGTGCCGGGCACTCCACACCATTCTCATCCGTGGACAGCGGAGAAACAAAACAGTTTAAGACATATTATCTGCCGTAAATGGATGACAAATGGAAAGTTCCACATTCTGTGTTACAACAGGCCACTTTTACTTTCTAGGAAAAGCTGAAAGTCTTGAGTCTAATCCACACAGGGACCTACTGAATATTCCTGACCTCCAGTCAGGGGTATCACCCCGGGGCCCAGGAATTGTATTTGGCTCTTGGTATCAGAAACTCCAAACCCAATGATGAGAACAATTCAGGATTTGTTTATTTTTCTCATGGGAGAGGCTATCTAAGGTTGGTATGGGTGCTTCTCAATGTCCCCAGGAAGCCAGTATTCTTTTAGCTTTGTGCTACCCATCCTGAGGGGTGACATTTATCCTCATGCTCTCAAAAGGACCTCAAGGGGAAAGGAGGAAGAAAAGCAGAGTTCCAGCTGTGTTAGTCTCCTATAAAGGGCTTTTCTGGACCCACTACCCAGGGATTTTCCACTCATACCTAACTGGCCAGAACTCAGTCACCTTGGCCGTACTTTACTGCAAGCATGGCTTGGAGACTATGATGTTAGCTAGGCCTTGTTAGGAAGGAAGAGGGAGAGACTAGACTGTTTCAAGGTAACAGTCCGTACTGTGATGGAGAAGCCCACCACAGTGCTTGTTCCTGGTTAGAAACTTGTCTAGACAAAGCAGTCTCCAAAGGTCCTCTGTTCTCCATGAATTACTAGTGAGTGAACAGCTGGATTCAAAATAATCACAGCTGCCATGCGTTGAACATCATGCACTACTTTACGTGTCCTACTTTAATTTTTTGCTGTAATTTTTCATTTATACACCATTTTTAACAATCTTTAAAATAACAAAATCCATTTAGTGTTAAATAGGAATAAAAATATATTCCTATATTACAGAGTGTCTCCATGCTGCCTTATGTTCATTGTTTTCTACTGCCTTGTTTAGGAATTTGGGCAATGTTTAGTTACAAACTGCTTGAACTAGCTATAATTAACTCTTTCAAACAAAATTCTACACTGAAACTTACTAGGACTTTTCAATTTGTTAATCTAGGGACATTTCAGTTTCCTTGGATTTCCTTGGCTGTAACCAAAAGAAAGATCCAGGTTCCCTGTAGCTTTGCCCAGTTAGATGTTAATTATCTCCCTTTCAGAAATGGTGTCTAATGGTTTGCACCAGCTCAGGAAAATCTCAAACAATAAAATAGCCTGGGATATAACCTTCATCAAAAGATTTCCTTTCTGTTTTCACTCGTCAAGTCATCATTTTATATTCTTCCTTTATGCTATTATTTCATAAACAGTACAAGCATTTTAGTTGGAATTCTCATTGAAATGTCAAATGGTTAAACCTCTCCCCATCACACATTAAATAAGAAAACATATTTACCAGGAAGAATGTCTGAGAAACCATTTGTGTTTGCTTCCTTCTGAATCCACATTGGTGCATAGCATGTTATCAACGGAGAGCAGTCAGTTGCATTCCATTCAGGTGTTTCAGTTTGCCCACTAACGGATATACAGCCCTTGAAGTCACAGATTCTATATTTATGAGTCTGCCTACCAGCTGAAGTGTACTCATAGCCCCGCATCAATACACGTAGCACTTTTTGGTCATTTGCTGACACGTGCAAGTGGGTAAAAACTGAGGTCTAACAAACTGACTTTCTGTTTTCATGTTTCTAACTTTGTGTACACAAGCGTCCTTTCTCTATTTAGTGCCACACATTTTTTTTTGTAATTTTGCTGTTTAAAATGGTCCCTAAGGGTAGTGTGTCTAGTCCTCCTATGTGCAAGAAAACTGTGACCTCCCTTATGGAGAAAATATGTTGATAGGCAAGCTTTGTTCAGGCATGAATTATGTAGTGCTGTTGGTTGTGAGTTCAGTGTTAACGATTCAACAATACATAATAAATAAGGTGTCTTTTAGCAGAAACATATAGAAAATAAGGTATGTATTGATTGGTTGATGAAAATATTGTGACCAGAGGCTCATAGGAACCTAACCCTGTTAGAAAGAGAGGAAGAGAAGGATGTGAGTGTGTATCCTCAGCCTTTGGTTTCTGTGCCCTGTACAAAAATATGCTAGGCAAGGAGGTTGTTTTAAAAAAATATGGAGCAAGACTTTGTGTGGGGGCTTGTGGTTGCTGTTTTCTCCCGCCTTCGCTGGGAGGTGTTTCATGTTGCCTTGTGAACACACTGCAAATGTCATAAGTTTCAGCTTTGCTTCTAAGACTGGTAAAACTCTGTAATTTACCTAAAGTCACTAGCAATTTATCTTGTCATGTACTGCACTATTAGGAACTCAAGAGATGGCACTGAATTTATGGAAAGTATCAGACGATTAATTCTCCACGAGAATCTAAAATTCATCATATTCTTTTCTTCCTGGTTCTGCATAATGAGATTAACTTACCCTTGGATAAGAAAAGGAAAAGCTAAAGACTGGTTGGCAAAGTGGAAGCCCCTGGCTTGTAGTGCTCACTGGAGGAGGTTGCTTCTGAGCTCTGGGGGTTTTCTGCTCTTTTCCATTGTATGTAAAACTGTTGCAGTGAATGGAGCCCTTTGGCCTGGCTCCTTGAAAAATCATATAATAGCACCTGAATGGAATCCAACATCTCTTTCCTAATTCTAAGAACTCAGCTTTACACAAGACAGAAGAAAACAAAACAATGTAAGATATCAAGTCTGCTTCTTTTAATTGCTAGCTTAGACTTCTGCTTTGGTATGATAAGATTGCTTGCTTGTGCTAACCGCCCACTTGTGCTTCTGTGATAACGGCTTGCTTGCAGAAACCGCGGGGTATCATGGGATGAAATAAAATGCAGTGGAAGATTCCAGGAAGGAGACCTATTAGAACAGGCTTGCTCACGCATAGAATCAATCAGGGGCAAGACAAAGTACAATGTAATTGACCAATCAGTGTATGCGAGGACAACTTGTTGCCGAGGGAAGGGCTCACATAAAAACCCCCTCCCACGCGGTCGGGGGTCCTTTGCCTAACAAAGAGCCCACTGCGTTGGTGCTCTGGGGCTGGGACCCTAGTTCGAACTAGTCAATAAACCCCTCTTGCAAATTGCAGCCTCGGAGTCTCTGGTCTCTCTGTTCTGTGGTACTGTGAATTCCGACATAACAACAAGACACAACAAACAAAAACCAGAAACAAAAGAAAACAGAAAAGAGTCAACCAGACAGAGATGGTGGGGGAGAGAGAGAAAGAGGGAGACAATGAATGAATAAAAATCATTATTGATGCTCAACCTATTTCCAGAAGTTACTTGAGATGACCTACAAAATTAAGTATTAAGTAATTAAAACAACAAGGACAATTTTTACAAAAGCACTAATGAAAGGGAAGCAGTTATTAAGCCAGGGAACACTGACCAAAGGTATTTACAAAAATTTAATGTCACAATCTCACTGTGAAATTTCTGCAGCCGAAGCATAAGTCAGAATCCATAAAATACAAACCCTTTACTATTCTATTAATGGAGAGCAAACCATAGAGATTCCATATCCGCTTAGAGTCTTTCATAATAAGAAGTGCATTATAGGAATCATAATTACAGGCATCAGATTGAAATCAAAGTGTGTCCTTCTACTGCCTTCAGCTATAGAAACAGAGCACAGTCACCTTCTGCTGTGGCATTTTTCACTGGAAGGCAGCTGTGACGGCGGCCACTGCACTCTGGAGGTGAAGGTGGGGGTCCCACAGCATGTCCCACTGGTTGGCTGGCTGAGATGCAGCTCACACAGTTCTTTCAGCTTCCACTGGATCTTGTTCTTCCACTTAGGTGGGTCCTACATCAGGCGTGTGTGCAACCGTATGGCACAGGACAGTGGCTATGACTGCAGTCACTGACGTTGGCAAGGTCAAAGGTGGTGCAAGGTAAGGCTTGCAGCTACCTTTGAAAGATCCATATTGCTTCCCCAGTTCCAGTTTGTCCCCACCCTCCCCGACTCACCTCCAGTTTTCCTCCTAACTGTGGGTTGTACCGACCGACAGGGACATTGTCCCACCGCCAGCTTGAGAGGAGCAGTCGTCTTCCACAGACTTCCGCACCAGCTCCCACAAATGAGTCAAGTCTAACCCTAGAATAAATGCTTCCTCCACATCGTTCTTAGTAGTTCCGTTTGCCTGATCTGACACCTAAAGTGCGATATCTGAATCGGTGCCTGGATTACGGCAACATCATAATGTACAACTGAAACATGTGGTATCCTCTTTGGGACTATCTAAAGGGGCAAAAACTAGAATGTCCCTGATAAGGTAGCCTTAAAGGACCATGAGAAAGTCACTCTCGAACACTGTCTAAAAAAGAAATTTTATGTTATGGAATGGCAGACATTTCTCCAAAACTAGGGTTTGTAGTAACACGGAAAATAGAAAATATACCACAGGAATTAGAGTGTTTGGCTAAGGAGACTTCCAAGTAGAAGTTTGAAAATGCCAAGTAATTTATTTGAGCTATGTATGGTAAGATATCAATAGACTGAGATAGGCTAAAACAGTGTGTCTGTTTTTAAGAAGAGTTTTGCAGCAATATTAAGGAGGTGAGCCTGGATGGGTTTGACATAAAACAATTTTCTTATTTCCAGCTTCTCCAGATGGCAAAACAGTCTCAAAGTAAGAAATAATCTCAGGGTAAAGATAAATCAAGCCTGTGGCTGTAAGACCTTTTATTAAAACTTTAAAATGATTTAAGAACACGCCTCATAAACCCAAGGTGACTAACAAACGTAAGAGTTTTGTCTCACAACACCCAGACTCTCAGCCTAAGCCAGAGATTTGCAGGTGTGGATTTTGTTGAATAGAATAAACCCTAATAATATTTATAGAAAACCCACAAAATGTTTTACTGTGATTATACTAGCAGCAGCATTGGATGCTTGGATTAAAAGAGAGAGAGACAAAAAGTGGCCTTGGACTACTGACTTCCTGTAGGAAGCAAGTTGAGAAAGCTACTCAATTGCAAAAATAGGCTATTTCTGTCTTGGCAGTTGTGGGTAGAGGAAGGAAAGGGGAGAATGAAGGACTAGGTGCAGGAAGGGCTGCACACGGGTAGTCTCCAACCCTCTCTCCAGGAGGCAGTCCTCCCAGAATGACCAGGCTCTGGAGTCCCACAGATCTGCCAGGGCCCTCTGGACCCCTGTGGCTCCTGCAGTCTGGGCCGGAGTTGGGTTGAGGCCCCCAGGGAGGACAAAGGCGCCCAGTGGGTAGAGAAGCAACATGGCGCCTGCCGACCGGCTCGGGTCTGTGGGGTAGGAGGGGGCAGGAGGGACCCCGAGGGAGCCTGGAGCCTGGTGCCCTGTCCGCAAGAGGCTCACCACTCACTGGCACAGCCATCTCTGGGCTGGTGTCAGCAGCTCTCTCCAGCAGCTCGGGAGCCACCAGCAGTCCCAGACGCAAAGGAGGGGAAATTTAACTGCTCCACCTACCCTTGTGGCTGGTCTCCAAGCCTCTTGGAGCTTAATCCCTGCGGATGCCCTTCTCCTTCCAGTTCTGCCCCGCGACCTCTTCCCATGGGTCTCCTGTAGGTTCAGGCTCCCTTCCTTCCAATCCTCATCCGATCTATGTTTGTCTGTCTGTTTGTTTTTGTTTTTTTCTCTTTTATCTAAAATTTCTCTTTCTTGCAGAGACACTCTGGCTGTAGGTGTTTCTTGTCTGCCATCTTGCCCTGATTCAAAAATAGCCCATTTCTTATGAAAAAGGAAGGATGTTTTAGGGTGCAGAGCTTACTTTCCCAAGAGTAGAACAAAGATCAACAAAAAAAATGAGACCTAAGTAACATCAGGACACTAGTGTACATGCCTGGCTGAGTTTCAGAATTGCTATTGATCTGCTGTGTGCCTCCCATTTCTTTTCCTTTTGAATGAGAGTCTATTTTAATTATTTTTATATTAGTTTGCTAGAGCTGCCATAACAAAGTATCACCAATTGGGTGGCTTAAACAACAGAAATGCGTTGCTTTACAGTTCTGGAGGCTAGAAGTCCAAAATCAACCCAAACTCCTCCTCATAATCTACTATCTGTCTGGCATCACTTCCTGCATCAGCCACAACCACGCAAGAGTCAGACCAGCCTCCCTCTGTCATGGGACGCACCATGCTGCTCTCATCTCCAAGTCTTTGTGCTCAAAGTCATTTCCTCTACCTGCAGCGGCCCTTCCCCAGGCATGACTGGGGCTGCCTCTTTCTTATTATGTGGTTTCATTTCCAATATCCCCTCCTCAAGACTTCACTGAATACTGAGTTTAAACATGTACCCCTTTACACACAGAGCATTCAATTTTCAATTGCTCTATTTTATTCTCTTCATGAACCTATCGCTATCTGAAAACAACTTAGCTAGTTGACCCTTTATGTTGATTATCGTGAATCTACTAAAAGTGGATTGAAAACTCAATGAAGGCAGGAATTTTGTCTCTGTCATTTCTGCAACCTCAGCACCTAGACCAGTGCCATGTAATCAGCTGTCAACAAAAATCTTCTGAATCATTACATGGTAAGAATATTCTTTCCAACACAAAAATTGGAGAGAACAAAAGATTGATAAACTTGCCTGCAGATTAAAAAAAATACATAAAAAACCTCAAGAATAAATTTATAAGACAATAAAATAAGAAAAGTATTTCTAAAACTTTTGTCAAAGGGTTAATATATTTAATGAAATACATTATGAATCAGTAAGAGAAATATTCACACCTCAAAAGAGACATATTTTAAAATATTTGAATAGATAGAAAAAAGAATACAAAAACTATATAAACATAGAAAGTATTTGACCTTATTAGTATTCAAAAGAAGACATTAAAACAGTGGAATTCTGTTTTTACTTAGCTAAAAGTTAGGTGTATGAGTGTGTGCTGTGTGTGTAGAGAGAATATAAATATACTTCTGGAAAGAATGGGGAATTGGTACAAAAGCCTTAAAAATGTTCGTAACACTTTGAATCTACAATTCCACTTATATGAATTTACCCTTGAGAAATTAATCACATGTAAGTGAAGATTTATGGATAATGCTTAAACTGAAACACCATTTATAAATGAGCAATAGCCTAGATTTTCAACAATAGAGTGCTCCCTAATTTATAGTTCATTTATGTAATTAAATGTAGGGCAGTCATTTAAAGTCACATTCACAAAAAAATTCATATAGAATGTGAATAAAAGAAACTGATATTTATACAGCCCTAAAAGAAAGCATGATACAAAACTATATATTGTATACCATATG
Organism: Lepilemur ruficaudatus; assembly: GCA_963574885.1. Classification (NCBI taxonomy): domain Eukaryota; kingdom Metazoa; phylum Chordata; class Mammalia; order Primates; family Lepilemuridae; genus Lepilemur; species Lepilemur ruficaudatus. The sequence continues at coordinate 3,805 of CAUYRT010063821.1, read as the reverse complement.
GTGTTAATTTTTAATAAGCATATCCATATTTCTGAACATATATTTTATGCAAATGTGCACACAAACAAACAGACTGAAACAAAATATACCAACATGTTAACAGTTGTTCTTTGAGGCTGGTAAGATCGTGACCGATTTAGACTTCTGGCATTCTATTTGGTGTATTTTCTAAGTTGTGTTATAAACCTCTATCATTTTTACGACAATTTTTAAAAAGAAGACAAATGACATGAAAAACAATGATATGCTCAGAAAATCAGGATTATTCACCTATGATTACGTAGTACATTGTGACAGAAAGTCATGTGTTCTGATTCTTGAAGCCTGAGTTTTGCCCACTGGAACAACCTTGATTTTCTAAATTAGTACTCATCTATTATACTCAACACATGTGAAAGGCTGTGTACTTAGGAAACAAAAAGTAATATCAGTTTAAACTTAATTAAGCAGATGTCATGATTAATTAGAACATAAACTGCCACATTCATCGTAGCAGAACCTAAACTCAGATTCAAAAATGAGTTTATTTTCCAAGTCGTAGGAAAAACTCCAGTCTTTCGGGAATCTCCTATTTTGTTTCGTAAGCAATAGGGACAGCTGAAAGTAAATTAATAGGGTCTCCTCACCTGACAAGTTATATTTGATTTAATAGGCTTTCTCAATCCTTTTTGGACAAACTAGTCATTGTTATCACTTCGACTCTAGACCTTTACTGTAGGAATCACACTGAAACACATATTACCTATTTCTTAGTTGCTATAAAATTCACGTCTTTATAACTTTTTAAAATTCCCCTTCGAGTTTAAATAAATGAAACAGAATTTGAACACAATGCTCACAGAATTAGATTTACCAAATGAAGTATTGAAACAACATTTTGCATTTGCAATATACTGGACTTCTTCAGTCGGGACAGAGGTTGTAGCATCGATGAAAAAGGCTTTTCTTCTATTACTAAACTCACCAAGTACATGTCTTCATTGAACAGACATTTATATGCCCAGGCAATCTTCTACATGTTGAGTCAACCAGTCCAATAAAGTCTGTCCTTTCACATACTGATATATTACACAGATATAAATACTATAAATATAACATATAGGTGTAAATACTATAAATATGTGCATTTACATACATAATGACAAAATTATTACTATTTCAGAGAGTGATACATACTACGGATAAATGAAATAGAATTATGGGATGGAAAGTCGGTTGGGCGGAACTTTTGACTGAACTTTGAATTAGTTTTCTGGGGATGCCATACAAACTACTACAAATTGGGTTGCATAAAACAAAAGAAATTTATTGTCTGTTGTGGAGGCTGGGAGTGCACAGTCAAGATGCGGGCAGGGCATGTTCCCTCTGCAGGTTCTAAGGGAGAATTCTTCCTTCCTCTTCTACTTTCTGGTGGTTGCTGGAAACCCCTGAAATTCCTTGGCTTGTAGATACCTCACCCAACATCTGCCTTTGCCTTCACATGGCCTTCATCCCTGTGTGCCTGTTTCCGGAATCCCGCTCTCCTGACAAGGACACCGTTAACTGGTTAGGGCACACCTGATTCAGTATGATCTCAACTTAGCTTGATCAGAGTTGCGAAGACCCTATTTCCAAATAAGGTAGCATTCCCAGGTTCTAGGGTTAGGATGTCAACATATCTTTTTGGAGGACACAGTACCACCCATCACAAATGCTAAAAGAAAGGCCTCTACGGAAAGGGGACATTAGGACAAGGATATGACTGACAAGAAAAAGGCAGCCCTGGGAGAAGTTAATTTCACGTAAAGGATAACGTAAAGGCCCTAAAGGGGTTATGGGTGACAGGCAGAAAGGCCCGTGTGGCTAAAGGGGAGAGCGAACAAGAGAGGAGCAGGGAGGGAAAGTCCAGCCACGTGCGTGCGCAGGGACAGAGTGGGCTTTGTGAGCAAACGTGAAACGTTCAGATCTAACTCTATCCAACGTGAAGCTGCTGAATAATGTTATTCAGGGAAAAGTTATTGTGAGATTTATACTTTAAGAAAAAAACATTCTGCAGGTTGTGTGTGAAAACGGTGAAGACACTTTCGTGGTCGTCCACGGGAAGGCAGTGGTGGCCGGAAGCGGCGGCAGCAGCGGAGGCAGCGAGCTGCGTTGCGGGACGCGGGTCCGGTCACACTCGCGAACCCACCGTGAGGGCGAGAGAGGAGGGGAGTGGAGGGAGACAGCCGGGAGGGGACCGCGTGACCGCAGCTGTGTCAGGGTGGCCCTGCAGAGAAGGGAGTTTGTGGACTGGGGGGCGGAGATCGCGCTGCCGCTGTTTTCTCTGCGTCCTCGCCTCCACCAGTGTGAGTTCGGGTGGAGGAGGCGCAGGGCGGCCACAAGGCGCTGCGACAGGCCCCGGGCCACGCCGGGAGCCCGGCACTCCGCAGGCCGGCGCGCAGGGTCGCTCGAGCTCCGGAGTTCCAGACGTCGGAAGAACATTCAAAATGTGTGTTGCCCATCTCTCTAAACCCTGTTAGATTTTTGTCTAATTTATGACCCTCCTTCCTTCTTGATTCCATTCATACGTCTTGTCTCTCTGTCCCAGAGCTCTTCCCCTCTGCTCTGTTGGGTCTCACGCAGCTGGGGATTACTAGCATGCATGCGCCCTCCTGCAGACATCCCACAAGCACCTGCTGGCGCTGCGGACCAGGTGGGGACCTGGTCCCAGGGGACTGGCCCAGCCTTCCATCTCAGCTGCCCGATGTTCTTTGCAACACTGATCCTCGCTACATCCTAGCTTTCTCAAGAGTTTAGTGAGTTGCTGTGAGAATTATTTTAGGTAATATATGTAAAATGACGTGGATAAAGCACACAACAAATGCAGACATGGGGGAAAGGGGAGGAGACAGAAGCCCCAAAAGGGCAGCAATGGCTGAATGCAGCAGCGTGGTGGGTTCAGACAGACACAAATAAAAACCAAGACCCCGAGTATCCATTTATTAACTGAACCTCAGTGGCCGCAGGTATCTCACCACCTGTCTTACAGGACTCTGGTGACAATGTACAAAGTGTATTGCTGCCTAGAGCAGGGGAAACGCATAAATACCACTTTCTTTCCCTCTTTGCTCTCCTCACACTTGGAGAATGCTGGTTATTCATCTCTGTCGTGTCCAATTCCAGACAGTAACTTTTCAGACCAGCTTTTCTCCGAATAAAGAAAGAAGGAAATAAAGAAATTCTCGTCTCCCATCATCCTCAAAACAAAAATAATTGATTGAGGAGGAGCAATCCCCAGGGGCACAGGAGCAAAGTTAGGAAAACTTCCTAATTGCCTCCTTAAAATGATGAATGTGTGGTCTGAACTTGAGGCAGGAGATGAACTTGCCCTTTGCAGTTCTGGGAGGTCTCTGAAAAACCAGTCACGCAGGTCTGGGAGAAACAACAGCAAACTTGCTGAGAAAGGTGATTGGAGCCCTGTGACAAGCTCTGCTCCTTCTCCCACGTCTTTTCTGAGAAACTCTGCACCCTCTTTGGCTCGAAAGTGCTCGGATGCCAGGATTATGGAATTTGGTTTCAGTGTTAAGAGTCCAGCAACAAGGTCAATCTCAAAATACCCGTTAAATAGATGGTATGATCTGACGTGGTCTTTCCCAGTTTTACTGGCTTCTAGGCAAGCAAAAAAAATTGTGAAGTAAGCCTGAGATTGAGGCCGCATTCTGTTTGCCCTTCCTTCCTTCCTTCCTTCCTTCCTTCCTTCCTTCCTTCCTTCCTTCCTTCCTTCCTTCCTTCCTTCCTTCCTTCTTCCCTAACAACCCACCACCCAAGGGAAAACTAACAAACACAT
>CAUYRT010063820.1:0-28547 GCA_963574885.1 Lepilemur ruficaudatus | reverse complement strand
TGAATCTGAGGAGAGGGTTGTGGCAACTCTCGATTTTGTAGTTGGCCAGGCAGAAGTGTGGGCAGTCTGGGCAGCCCACTTGCAGCTGGTATCTGAAGTGAGGGCAGTCTTGTGGGAGTGTGGGGCCTATGCCAACTCTGGGTACAGAAAGAACAGCTTCTCTCTTTCCCCAGGAAAGCATTTTTCAACATAGAAAGAACTAATAAAGGGTCCCAAACAGGGAAAATTCCCTTTAAAATGACAAAAGCTCTAATTGCAACAAGAAGCCTGCATTATATAACCAACAACCCCACAGTAAAGTGTATAGGCTTAATGCAAGCTCAGGGCCACTGGGTCAGGGCTTATAATCAGGGTCGAAAGGAAAATTTAAGGCAAAAGTTTCCTTGGACAGAAAATTTAACAGAAATGTTTATATTCAACGTGTTATAAAACTGAATGTCTATTCCTTATTCTCTGCGGAGATGTGAGAATATAAGTTCTGATGTAGCACTTATATGTGATTAATTACATCATTACCTTTATTCTCAGAGGATGGTTTTAAAGCTTTGCTAAGACCTCATTTCTATACCCTGGGAAAATGGTTTCTCTGAGAAAGGAATCCTGCATTTATTGACTGGATATATGCTAGAATCTTTGTTTTATAGGGTTTTATTTCATTTGTAAATGAACTGTTATAATGGAGGTCCAAAGAAAATGTAATTGAACTATGGGTCACACTGTATAATGTATTTTTAATCATGGGTGGGTGACATGTGTTTGAAGTTTTCCTCTTACTTCTACATTGTAAAATAAACTTTAAGCTAGGAAATATGTTTCCTAGTTCCTTTACACTCTTCTAATTCCAATAAATAAGGATTAATTGAACATTCTTATGTATCCATCACTGGTCACAGAGCTTCATGTTTTGTTTTTTAAGTCATTGTTGCAGCTCAGGTTCCTGGGAAGCAGACTGTCACATAGAACTCAGTTTTCAGGAATTTTATTAGTATTAGGGAACACCCTTGGGATCAACGTCCCTGGGGAAAGAGAAGGAAGCAGGATTAGGAAGAGGGAGAAGTTGGGCTGCAAAAGTCACAACCAAGGGTTCAGCCAGCCCCATGGGGAGCTGTGAGGCTGGAGTGGCCCTTCAGAGTTATCCTGAAATTGGGCTGGGGGGTGGAGAGGTTGGGTCTTTGTTCCCCCATATCAACCAGTAACGGGATGCAGGCCTCCCCCCAGGAAGAGTACATGTCCTTTAGCCAAAAGCAATTCCCAGAGAATGTTGAGAGCTGAGGGCTGTCAAATCTAGCTGGCACATTTCCAGAGCTGGGAAGATGAATTTTTCAGTCCTAAAGGAGAGGTAGGTAGCTCAATTCAGGAGCCACTGCAGACATGAATATTTAATTCAGTGGTTAATTATAGTTCCATTAAATAAATGACAATATGCATAATAGTATATAACCAATACAAGCTAAGGGAGATTTAAAGTAATAACTAAGAATTCCTATGCCAAATTTCCAGAGGTTTCTTTTCTGGGTCATGGTCAAACAAGCCTAATACGTTGCCAGCAACACTTCTAGTACTTGCTTGATTTGATTACACGTAGGAATATTCCCTGCTCTAGAGTGTGAGGAGAACTAGAGATTAAAGAAGAGTAGGAATTAGATTCAAAAATAATACCTTCCTACAAATTTAAATATGAAGAAATTCAATAATTTCACCTGAATCCTAGCTTTACTTGAGAAATTCTGTATGGGAGCTCTAGAACTTCCCACAAAATTTCCAAAAGCTGAAGCTGGGAAAGCGCGGGTGTGCAGAGAGCCTCTGAGCCCATGGGAGAAGCAAGAGCCTGAGTCAGGTGGGAATAGGGAGGCTGCACAGAGCAGGGCATTTCACAGAGAGCCTCTGACTTGCCAATGGTGACAGACACGACAGGAAGGAGTTCAGAGCATAGTTGGGTGCTAGGGGAGAGGCAGTGCCGTACAGTGGTTGGAGACGTGTTCTGAGCAGCCAGGATGCCTGAGCATAGACCTGGCTCTGACACCAACCAGCTAAGGGACCTTGGGAAAGTCCCTTAAAGTCTCCAGGTCTAATTTCTCACATGTAAAAAGTTGCAACATGTAATAACAGTATCTACCTTAACTAGAAACAGGAATCTAAAGCCACATGCTTAACTTCAGAATGTACTCGTCTACTAGTTTCCTATTCCTGCTATAGCAAATTTACCACACACTTAGTGGCTTACAACAACATACATTTATTCTGTTCTAGCCCTGGAGGTCAGAAATCTGCAATCAGTTTCACTGGGCTAGCATCAAGGTATCAGTAGGACTGGTTCCTTCTGGGCACTCTAAAGGGAGAATCTATTTCCTAGCTATTTTTAGCTTCTAGAGGTTGCCTGTTATTTCTTGACTTGTGGCCCCTTCCGTCATCTTCAAAGCTCATCACTCCAGTCTCTGCCCCATCATCACATGGCCTTCTCTTCTTCTTTTGTTAAATTTCCCTCTGGCTCCCTCTTGTAAGGACACTTGTGATTACATTTAGGCACCACCTGGATAATCCAGGATACTCTCCCCATCCCAACATCCTTAACTTAATCACATCTGCAAAGTCCCATTGGTCATATTAGGTAACAGTGTCCAGGATTAGGTTGTGGTCTTCTCTGGAAGGCCATTGTTCAGCTTACTACAATGTGTCATGAAATGAGATGGTTTAGTCAATAAAAATATCATATTTATATCACATATGCTCAACAGAATTTTGATAATTGAAGTTATTGGATACTTCTATTTAAAAATTAATGGCATTCCTACAAATGCCTATTTGTGCCAGAAATTATCAGCTTTTACTAAACTATATACTTGCTCCTCTACAATGCTCTATACCTTATCCTTGCATGTGGGGTTGAGACCAACAGGATATAAGCAGAAATGATCATAGTAGCCACTCCAGGCTGGCTCTTAGAAATGGTCCCCCTAATCTATTGTCCAAATTACAACACTTTTCAAAGTAAAAGGAATTCATATACTTATGAACCATAACTCCAACTTAACAGGTATAAATTTTGTGACTGTGTCAGGCACACCAGGATATATGGTCACACTCTGTGAAAATATCCTGTGAAAACCCCTACCCCTCTCTTCTCCTGCAGTGGTTTCCTTGGAGGCCACGCAGTGCAGACAGCATAGTCACAAGTTGACAACCCTCACCGGACTTTGCATGAGAAAGAGACAAACCTTTATTGCCAATGACGTTGAGGGCTTATTTGTTAGCATAGCATAACCTACTCTTATCCCGACTAAAACTCTTGTGCCCTGGAAAACTTGTTTTTCCTTCATTGTATTTCTGAAATTCCATCAGAGTAAGGGTTTAACTGCACTTAAATTTCAGGGATTTGAATCTCAGCAGCAAAGTATAGGAAGAAAAGCTATAACTGGGAACCATGAAACGAGTTCCCCCTGAAGGTCTCTGTGGGGTCTGTCTGTAGGCTTTTGACCTGGAATACAGAAATGAAAACTCCAGAGTTCTAACAATACTTGGCATTTCTTGATGCTTTTTAGGAAGGAGTTCACTGGGCTTAACTTCTGGCCACTAGGATGAGAAGGCTCTTTTTTAGAGTAAAGGCTTTATAAAGAACATGAACTGAAGTTTACATTTTGTTCCTGGGACTTTCTTGCCTGGAATCAAAGCATGACAGGCTTTGTTAGTTAGCAGCTCCCACTGCAGTAGCAAACCAGAGGGCAGACCCTATGTGCACAGTGTGGAAAGAAATCCTGCTCACACTGACTTCTTTATTCACATCAGAATACGCCACCAGCAGCTGCAAACCATTCTTACAAGGCTGCCAACACTGACTGGCAATTTCTTACGGCAGGTCTAATACAGTCTGCAATTTTCCAAGAAATTTCACATACGTTACTTCATTTAACTCTTTTTAGTATTCCTAACTTGAACAACTAGTCTTTGTCAGGTAATATTAATAAGGGGATGTGAAGAAGAAAAGGGCAAGAGAACAGGTGTAGGAAAGAGAGAAGAGGAAGAGGGAAAAGTGTGAGGGTAGGTGGCGGAGGAATACCTTCACTGAGCGCTTACTACCGACTGCATGCCAGGTACTGCATTGAGCACTTTGAGCTGATAATTCTGTTGCCAACATAAAAAGTGCGAATATTCATAAAGATTTTCTTGTTCATCAGAAGGATAGCTTAATGGCTCTCCATGGAATCATGCTGAATGGAAAAAGGCCAATCTCAAAAGCTTACAGACTGTATTGTTTCTTTTATATAACATTCTTGAACTGACAAAACTATGGAAATGGAGCACAGAGTGGTGGTTGCTGGAGTTAAGGAGGAGGCGGGGCAGGGGAAGTGGGTGAGGATATGAAAGGGTGACAAGAGGAATCCTTGCCGTGACAGAAATGTTCTTTATCTTGACTGTATCAATGTCAATATTCTGGGTTTGATGTTGTGTCATAGCTTTTCAAGATATTACCACTGAGGAAAATTGAGTGAAGGGTACACAGGATCTCTGTATTAGTTCCTATAACTACAATTATCTCAAAATAGTTTAATTTAAAAGGATGATTGAAAAAGAACGTCAAGGATACATATACTATATTAAATGGTCATTTAGTTTTTGAAAATTAGCCAACATTTAGATAGGCTAAGAGTCACTAATAAAGTAACTAATGGTCAAATGAACAAATGATTCATTTCATGTTACTTTAAGGCTTGGAAAAATAAAGATGATCACAATGTATTGAATGCTTCCCACTGGCATTGTCCTGGTACTCTACTAAATGTGTTGAATATTGCTTCCATGTAATCCCATAGGAGGAGTAGCTTTCACCAATTTGCAGGTAAGGATGTGAAGACTAGAAAAGTAAAGTAACTGGCTCATGGTCACACAACCAACAGGTAGTGGAACCAAGAGTCAAACCATGTTTTTATCTGCTAAGATACATTGCTTCTGAGACCTTCAACAGAATCTAAGTGACATGAGATCTTTCAGGATAATGACTTTGTCCACAAGAGCAACACTGGGACTGGAACTTGTGCTGAGTGCTCTTCCCACCATACTACGCTGCTATATGGCTCAGAAAAGAACATAATGGCATTGGAGCCTGAGATGCAGGTGGGATAAGTGCAAAAATCTCAAATGGCTAATGTCCAAAGTAAACAAGGAAAACAGATAAATTTACACCTGTACCTTCTTTATTTATTTAAATGTAAAGAGCATTTGTCAAGAGAATTTCCAAAGGTTTGTCAATTGATTAAAACCTATGAGGCAAAACTCAAATATCCTCCTCAAATGAAAATATAATTCCATTGTTAAGGGTCAGTTTTTTAATCAAGGCAAAACTATTTAGTAAAATGAAGGAAAGAAATGAAACTAAACATTTAACTTGGTTTTCAGCAAAATAGAAAGGAATGAACAAGTTTGCTAATGATACCCCTGTCTCTCACCTCCTTGGAAGGTATACAAAGTGACTAAATCTCAGGAAATTGTCCCTTTGAGGCTGAAGTGCAGTTGTAACCAGAATGAGGCCAGGCTTGGTTTATTAGAGAATGCACACACTTCTCATCACTTTTATGTTATTAATAAATGCATAATATCAGGTTCATGATAATATCTCAGTTTAAATTGTATCCAAGTATTACATCCCCAAATTGCGCACCTAACAAAAGTGAGACTGGTACTTTGACTACAGATAACACAAAAGCCGTAGGTTCCTTGACAAAGGAGAGCATATTTCACCTTGACACTGTTGCTCGCAAATCTCTAAGATGAGCATTTTGGAAATGCTATAAACAGCTTAGCCTTTTCTTAGCATTTTGAAGAGCACATTAATAGCCTGGCCTTTTCTTCAGCGCTTTCTTTTTCCCTTAGCCAAATTTGACAGTTAGAAATGAATAGCGAGTGGATGGAATCAAAGTCACTGCTTTTAAAAGCAGTGTGGAACTGATGTCATCTGGCATTGTCTTCAAAAGAATATGAGAATATTAAGTGGATGTCTCATGAACTTACATACAAAGGATACTCTTCACTTGAGGACAGAACAGTAATGTCTCACAAAAGAAAGATGTAATTATAGATGCCATAAAATCTATTCAGACATCTCCTGCTTGGTAGAAGGAAAGAGAGAGAGAAAGAAAAGAGAAACAGAAAAGAAGAAGAGAAAAACTGCAACTCTCAACTTAACCAAAAGAAGTTGTATTAATATAATTTTTTAATGCTTACTAAATACCTACTACAGAATATGTGGAACTTTGTGTTCAATGCTGTAAATGACAGTTTAGAGAGTACTGTCATAACTACCATTTGGGAAGTTTTGTTAAAAAGAAACCAAGAGGCATACGGTAATGAAATAAAATTAGCCAATTGAAATTAAATAGCACCACTCGCTAAGATTTAATATCCTAAAAAAAGTTAAGTGGAAGCTGCCCCACATAAATAGGGGAACATACAAACCTGATCTGATACCCAGAAAGACTGCACAGGTTATTTCAAAGGGTGTTTTGAGAATCCACCTAGCTTATCCTCTACCCTGTGGGTATAAACACACTCAGCAACTCCATTACAGTTACCTAGCATATTTGGGGAGGGTTACTAACTAATTTTAAAAATTGCTTAGGCAGGTTGCTAGGAAGAGCCTCTGCTCAGAGGAGGAATAGGCCTAGAAATTGGAAGTCTTTTTGGATCTTGTGGCAGATTGTATTTTCCCAAAATGGCTGCAAAAATAGCTCCCAATCCACATGCCCTTCTTAAAATTCGACTTTGACTCCTCCGATGAAGGGGTAGAGTGTATGTCGAATCTTGAATCTGGGTGGATTTTGGACTAGTGGGAAGAGTCATTATGTAATTTCAAAGCTAGGGCATAGGCAGTGATAGAGCTCCTTCCTGGTTCTCCTGGGAGGCTCACTCTAAAAATCTAGCCACCATGCTGTGAAGAGACCCAACCAGTCACAGAAAGAGGTCACGTGTCATGTTCCAGACCATAGCCCAAGCCGTGTTCCCAGCCCACAGCTGACAGCCAACACAAGACCAAAATGAACCTTTGGTGATTCCAACCCCCAGCAATTGAGTCATCCTCAATCTTCTAGTCTTCCCAGCCAATGCCACAGATGCCATGGAGCAGAGACAACTTGCCCCACTATGCCCTTCCCAATACGTGACTCACAGAATACTTGAGCCTAAAAAAACGGAAGTCGTTTTATGCACTAAGTTTGGTGTGCTTTGTTACATAATGAAAGGAACAGATGAGAATGGGAATGTATGTGGTTCAAAGTGATGCATGCAGCCATTCCTAGCACTTGCATTATTCCAGCCTCTCTTTTGTGAGTGTACTCAGAGGCTTCATCCTAAGCATTATGTTGTTCTTCTGCTACAGCCACTCCTCAGGGAAACAAATCTACTTGCAAGGGTCTTATTCTAAGCAAACTCAGATAGGTCTTCATCTCTCTTAGAAGATCATCCCTCAACTCTCTGCCCTACTCCAATAGTGGATAAACTTGTGACTACTTCATTGGGAAAATTAAAACCACGGGGTGAACTGCCCAGCTTCTCTTGCCCTTTTCTTACAAACTTATTCACATCCTTCCCTACCTCAATTTGCTACCCAGAGGCCTAGAGAGAAGTGTTTTTCTTCTCCTCTCAGTCAACTATCTTGCATTCCCTACCATCTCCCATAAGGCCTTGCTTAATCATTTGTCCTTCTCGCTCCTAGACAGGCAACCTCTACCTCTTTTTCCCTTTATGACTGCGCCTATCCTAACACCCTCTCTTAACTCTGTGTCTCCTTCTAACTTTTTCTACCCTCTCAAACCTTCTTAAAGGTTAATCTACACTTGCAACCTCACATTCACACTCTCACTTTCTCACCTCTCACTCCTCGACTCCTTGTAGCATCTGCTCCCGCTATTCTAGTAAAACATTCACTGGGTGTAGATTAGTTAAAAATGCAGATCCTGGATTTAAGCAGACCTATATTTGACTCCTGCCTCCTCCTCTTATCAAGCTGTGAGATCTTGAGCATTCTGCTTCATTTTCCTGTGCATCAGTTTCCTCACCTCTAAAACGGGTCAAGGTTCTTGTAACGCTAAATATTTAAGACACTTAACTATGTCTGCACACGCCATGTGCTCAATAAATATTAACTATTATTATCACTAGCAGTAGTAGTATTTGCATTTCTTGACTATTACCATCACTGTTTGTCAGGTACTATGCTTGGTCCGGTTTAAAATCTTGAATTAAAAAATAAATCCTACTAAATTCATGCAGCCAAGAAAAACTACTTTGCAATGTCCTCATACAATGTTTCTGATATTGTGGCCCAGGATAATCTTTTCCGCCTTCAACCAGGATCTGCTCCTAGAAACCTCCTCTCCATACTGATTCTGTATGATTCTAGTTATTTCAATTCACACACACACACACACACACACACGCAAATTTATTTGTATCATGTGGACCAGTAAGAAAACATTTAATTTAGCTGTCTGCAGGAACTTCATGCTGCCTTTGCAGCAAGAAAAGTGTTTTACACTGATGTTCTCTATGCAGCTGGTAGTCAGTAATTGCTGATGAACAGAGTTTGTATAAAAGGACTCAGTCCATTCCATGGTCAGTCACAGCAAGAACAGAAAGAATATTTTTAACATCACGTTTGAATCCTACCTGACAAGTATTGTGAAGTGCAATACTTCGAACCTACACAGGCAATTAAAAATGCTTTTTATTGCTGCCTCACCAGAAATCATACCTAATGGTTATTGATATTCTGTGATTAATCACTAAGAAGGTGAGCATGGGGCACTCATTCTCCTCCTTCATCTCCTTGCTATTCTCAGTTTCTTTGTGTCACAAGCAGTGTGTGTCAATATTTACTTTAATTAGGAAGAGTTAATATAGGAAAAGATAATTTGTAATAGGTATGTTCAGTCAGAAACCAAATTGCACAGCAAGATCTCATGCCAGTGACAAAAATAGCTTTGCTAAGGCATGTAATTTTGTTTATCTAACAATTTACTTCTTGGGACAGCTCATAAAGGTCTACATTTATGAGCCGTCCCATCTCAGCACTGTTAGGTTAGTCTTGCTTTCAGTGGAAGTACAGCATGGGATTCGATTGAGAGCCACCTTCTTTTGGATGGGTGACTCCTTCACCACTAGGATCTCACGTTGGGATCCTGCACACTGACCTAATTCCCATAGGATTCAACAGTAATCTACATTACAGGCAAAGGAAATAATTCCTATTTTTCTCTACCTTAAATACTTTTCCACTCATTTTCTCTTTCTCTTCTTTTCTTTTCTTTTTTTTCTGAGACAAGGCCTTACTCTGTCACCCAGGCAAGTATAGTGGCCTGATCACAGCTCACAGCAGTCTCAAACTCCTGGGCTCAAGTGATCCTCCCACCTCAGCCTCCCCAGTAGCTGGGACTACAGGTACCCACCACCATGCCCAGCTAATTAAAAAAAGTTTTTTTTTGCAGAGACAGGGATCTTGCTATGTTGCCCAGGCTGGTCTTAAACTTTTGGCCTCAAGCAGTCCTCCTGCCTCAGCTTCCCAAAGTGCTACGATTACAGGCAGGAGTCACCACACCCATCCCTTTCTTCTCCTTTTCTATAAATATTTCAAAACAAATTTGTATCCTAAAAACCTGATTGAAATTCATTAACTAGGGGATGAAGAATTTAGGCAAGGGGGCTAAAACCATGGTGAGGATGATAATGATGATGATTACGTAGCTAATATTTACTGAACAATTATTTATACTAGGCCTGTGACAAATGCTTAAAATATATTATTGGCTTTAATCCTCACAACAACTATGAGAGGTTGGAGTTATTACTCCATCTTACAATGAGAAAACTGAGGCTTTGAGAAATTAAATAACTTGTGTAAGTTCACAAAACTAACAAGACTCAAGGCTGTGATTCCAACCTAGATCTATCAGAAGCCAAAGCTCACTGACATTATAAATCATGTGTCTTATGATAACAAATTCTTTTTTGTAAACTATTTTTAACCACAGTTTGTCCAAAATTATATTTAAGCTTGATTTTATTGTCAATGGTCTCACATAGTAAATCTTCACATTTCCATAATAAAAAATTAAGTTCCCCATTTAAAAAGTGGAAAAAAAGACATAAATAGCCAAATGAATAAATAAAGCAAAGATTAAATTTCAGGTGTTCAAAACTAAAGGACATTCAATTTAAGTCAAGAAAAGTGACCAAGTGATGTGGTGTACAAGTCACTGTAAGAACTCGAAGATGAATAATACAGTGTTGCCCCTGCTCCTGAGAAGCTAATGATCTAATGGGAAGCACACAGTATATAACATTTCAGGTCTTACTTCACACGTCACCTCCTCAAAGAAGTCTTCCCTGACCACCCTATCTAAACTGTGACCCCATTCCCTTTCACTGTCTATCACAGGGTCCAGCGAAATGCTTTCTGTGAAGGACAAGACAATAAATAATTTAGACTTTGTGGACTCTCTGCCAAAACTACCCAACTCTGCTGCTGTAGTGTGAAAGCAGCCTTAGACCATAAGTAAATGAATGAACAAGGAAGGCTGTGTTCCAATAAAACTTTATTTACAAAACAGGCAGTGGCCAGATACAGTTCACAGGCTGTAGTTTGCTGACCACTACTCTAACATATCTGATTTTTACCTTCATAGCACTTAACAAAATCTGAAACTATCTTGCTTATTGATTTGTTTATTGGTTATTTCCTGTTGCTGAAATGGCAGCTCCAGGAGAGTGGAATCCTTGCTGCTTGTTCGCAGCTAGCTCTCCATTGCCTGGAAAGGACTTCCTAACACAGAGGCAGTGTCAGGAATGTTCACTCTAAACACTCATTGACTGGCTAAATGAATGAACACCAGTTTGTAAAAAGAGAAACACAAATCGCCAATAAACATGTGAACTCTATTTGGCCTTAATAATAAGTTAATGCCATGGTATTTTTCACTTGTCAGATTTATAATCGTTAGAAGAGGAAGAACAGGAGGAGGAAGAGGAAAATTAGTACAGATGTGTATGAGGGTACAGTGATCCTCTTATCTACTAGTGATAGCAGAGAAAATTGCTGTAACATTTCTGGAGGGTCATTTGCTATTACATAATAAAATGTAGGTACCAATTCAAAAATGGGCAAAGGATTGAATAGACATTTCTCTAAAGATGTACAAAGAGCCAATAAGCCCAGGAAAAGATGCTCAACATCATAAGTCATTAAGGAAACGCAAATCAAAATCACAACAAGATACTACTTCACACCCATTAGGATGGCTATTATAAAAAATAAAAAATGGAAAATAATAAGTGTTGGAGAGAATATGCAAAAATTGGAACCCTTGTGGAGTGTTGGTGGGAGTATAACTTATTCAGCTGCTGAGGAAAACAGTTTGGGAGTTCCTCAAAAAGTTAAACAGAATTATCATATGATCCAGCAATTCCATTCCTAGGCATATATCCCAAAGAATAGAAGGCAAATACTTGTACACCTATGTTCATAGCAATATTATTTACAATAGCCAAAAGGTGGAAACAAACCCAATGTCCATTAACAGACAAGTTGATAAACAAATGTGGTATACACATACAATGGAATATTGTTCTGTCTTAAAAAAAAGAATAAAATACCAATATGTGATACAACATGGACAACTTTGAAAAATTATGCTAAATAAGCCAAACACAAAAGGACAAATAGTGTATGATTCCATTAACATGAGGTATCGAGACTAGGCAAATTCATAAAGATAGGAAGTACAATGGAGGTTACCAGGAGTTGGGGGCAGGAGGGAGTGGAGAGTTATTATTTAATGGGGAAGAAGTTTCTATTTGGAATAGTGAAAAAATTCTGTAGATAGATGGTTATACAACATTGTGAATATACTTAATGCCACTGAACTGTATACTTAAAAGTGGTTAAAATTGTAAATTTTATATTATGTATGTTTTATAATGAAAAATGTATGTATGTTTTTTACACCAAAATCAAATTCCTAAGAATTAACTCTGAGGAGATAATGCAGAAGGGTGAAATATGTGAGTACCAGAATCCATTAACTTCAATACCCATCAATAAAGATCTAGCTACGTAAATCTTTTTTACATGGCTATGGCTATGTAAATTTGTTGCACCTGGCACATCAAATACATAAAAGAGACTATTATGCAGGCATTAAATATGACAAGGTAGACTTTTCATACAAAAACACGTCCATGAAATTATTGTTCAATGAAAAAAACAAGTTATAGAATGCATGTAAAATATGATCCCATTGATGCAAAACTTCTAAAGTTTATTTATACATGGAGAAAATTCTAGATATTCTCCAAAGGTTAATAGAGGTTGTCCTCTGAATGGTAGATTTGAGATGATTTTTAAATTACAAAGAATATTGTAACCAAAATAACATGCTATTGTAAACTCATGTTTGTCACTTTTTCACGTTAATTAAGGTGGGTTAGGCCCTTGATACTTACAATTAGATGATTTCTGTATTTCCATTTCCATAGCAATAATAATACTTTTGAATCAATCAGATACAGTTTTAAAGGAGAAGTACATACCTCAGATAGTGGTGTTAAATCTTTATCATTCAAAAACAGAGATACTATTTCAGAGCAACATTGAATAATCATGTTCTAGAAATAAGAAGAGGATAATATAGTAAGGTTGATAAATATTGGTGAAATATTGCATATTTATTTTTAAACTATTTTATTTCATTTGTCTTTTCTTAATCATCACCTAACCCTTGTTCCCAGGAAAAGACAGAGGGACTCAGAAGTCACAATCCCTTAAGTAATTAGGCTTATTTGAATTGTACTTAACTGTAGTTATAGGATGGCCACAAAATATAAGATCTGCAATTAATCACGAATAATATATTATTTTAGGATTCTTTCCCTACACATTCTCTATTAATAGGTTACAGAGGAATAACAAGTATAGCACTTCACACCAAAATAATAGTTTGAAAAATCACTTTTCTTCTGAGAAGAGAATCCCGGAATAAAGAGTTTCAGATCCCTGAGAGGGGCTTGAGCAGGGAAGAATGACTTGGAATTTGGAAAGAAATGGGAAGAGTGAATGGAAAGGAACAGAACGGGTCAACAGCATGTATGCATTTGTGTATTGTGTGGACCTCGGACCCATGAGGGACTTACCCATAGGCAGGGTTGAATCCCCCAGATTCCCTGTCAATATGATTTCATGTAAGGAAGGACAACAGAGGAGAACTACAGGCAGTTCTGGTTGTATGAGTTGAGGTCCAGGTGCTGAGTTGGAGAGGGCAGCCATTGGGCCGGATGTGAGGAGGGGCAGGGGGAGCGGAACTCACTGCCCCTGGGGGACCGAGTGCAGCCTTGGCTTCCACCCGCCAGTTCCGCTTTCTGTGAGGCCCTTTGTGTTTCCTTTCCAGGCCTTGTCTATGCCTGAGCATACCTACCGCACCCTGATGAATGCTGCCTTCCCACCAAGCCTCATTGACTGGAGCTAGTGTAAGTAGTTTTTTCTTCACTTGCAACTAAAGGAGTTGTGACTATAAAACTGTCAGAGATAAACTATGCCTACTGCATAATGTTGCCAGTGTCCAGCCTGATGAAGCAACAACTCATTTTTATGATAGTATTAATATATGATGTTCTAGCATTCAGAATAGAGTGATAAAAGTACCGTAATTTTAAAATTATAACTGAGTAATGCTGGTTAAAACTTTACAATAAAGGACCAAACAGCAATTGACCTCACAGCCCAAAACCTTGTTCTAAGTTTTAATAACTGTGTAAATGTGAAAAAGATCAAATTTTAGAGGTCCAAACCTATACATAATTCAATTTGATTTAACAAATATATTTAAGACCTTATATTAGGTGCTATGGGACACAAAGATGAAGAAACAGACCCTCTCCTTACAAAATCTACAATTACTGAGAAAAATAGGTTCGTATACAACTAAATGAAATACCAAGTAGAATATGGTCAGAACACAGGTACTTATGACATGTCACAAGATCCCAGAGGTAGGAGAGAGTAATTCTTCGTACTATGAACAGAGAAAACCTCCTGAAAGAAGAGTTATATGAACTGAGTCTTGAAAGAATAGAATTTCAACTGGCAGAGAACAGGGACCAGGGCATCTGAGGGGGAGAGAGCCCTATGTAAGCAATGGGCAGTGGACATCCAAGGAACGTATGGAATCTTAGATGGTCTTTACCGCAGGTGTATATCGGAAGCACGGCAGTGAGAGTGGTGCGAAATAAGACTGAAGAGGTAAATTTTGAACAGGTCACATAAAAGTAAGGAATTTGGTTTTAATTATCTAGAAAACTGAGCAGGACTGCGCTAAGAGAATGTAGAGATTGCTTTAAAAAGATAATTCTGACCACAGTTTAAAGGTGAACTGGAAAGGAAAGAGACAAGAGAAAGAGAAATCAGCTAGGAGGCTACTCAAACTGTTTTGGCAGGAAGCTATCGTGGCTAGAATTCAGCAGGCTTAGAGAGGACCCAGGGCGGGCAGCACACCCAGCACTGATCAGGGTGTACCTGTGCCCCGTGCTGAGCTTTCCAGAACTCCGGCCCACTTTACTGGACAGAGGGGAACACATGTCCACCCCTGTACTCCCTTTATTTGTCTGTATTTCTGGTTCAGTCCTTAGGACTGATTAAATTATGTTTTCTCTGTATATTAAAGGTTTCAATAACAGCCATGATGGGTTACCGTCATGATTTCATCTAGAGCTATCAAGCAAAATGACACTGTGTATATCATTAATCACTTCACGTAACAGATGAAGGGAGCAACGATACCTGATAAATGCCTTCCACTGCCTTGTCTCAACATCTATCACACAGAAACTTCTCCTCGACAATATTCTATTACACTGGCATTATTTGAGGTAAACCACATATACACGTTCTGAAATGGGCCGCGAGTCCCTCGCGTGACCTTGCTACTGCAGAAATGCAGGGAGGAAAGGCTTGGAGTTCATCCACTGTCAGAAAGTGGTTGGATGCGTGCTGTGACTGGGGAGGACCTGGGAGGGCGTGGAATGACCCTTGCTCAGTTTTTGCACCTTTTCCCTTAAAAGAAGCCTCTGTTGGTTCAGTGACGGATGGCCCTCTGGGTACCTTCAAGATATTAAAGCCAATTCCTGGGTGGAGTCGAAATGCTCATTATCTTTCATCTATAATACGGGAAAAAAAACACCCTAAATTGTTTTCTAGCCTCCAGACGCTTGCTTCCCTCGTCTCTCCTTCACAGGCCACTCGGTTGTCTTAGCAAATCGTGGGGTGGATCATGAGACGCCCTTCCAGGTGAGGTGCTGCCTATCTCCTACTCCCAAAACCCAGCCCTACTTTCCCACAGCCCTTGCCTACAGAACGAAGTTCATTTGCCATTTATTCATTCAACATCTACCAAATGCCTCCTGTGTGCCATGTGGTGGGAACAGGAGATGAACGAGACACAGAGCCCTTAAAGCAGCTCTTGGTCCAGTGAGAGCAGTCGCAGAGACAGACACTTACGGCGCCCTGTGGGGAGCTCAGAGAGGAGGAAGCACTTAATTCCACCCATCTCCTTAGTGCCACCTCCTGCTACAGTCACCCTGTGCTTCTGCCACAGCAGATGTCTGATTGTTCCCTGAACAGGAGAGTCAGTTCCATGACTTCTTATCTCGTCTCTCGCTATATCTTCAGTCTGGAATAAGTTTTCTCCATAGGTCTCCAACTAGAAGTTTCACAAACAACTATTAAAGAGGCAATATGTTTCAGTTATGGGACCAGATATTGGAGATACAGAGATGACTAAGACCCCCAAGCAAGGGAATTCACAGTCAAGAGAAAGGAAGAGACATATAAACAGCTAATTACCAAAATAATACAGTAAAGGCCTGGGATATTTGGGAGTACGAAGAAAAATAGCCTATATTTCCATCTACAAGGGCTATAAAATACTCTCTGAGCTATTTAAGCAATTACAAAGTCTAGCTCAACTTTCTCTCTCAACACACACACGCGCACGCATGCAATCTGTGTAAATGAGATTTTAAAAATAGTAAACTGGAATAGTTTGCGTCAACAGCCCCACTGTTGAGAAGGAAGGGTTCCAGCAACTTTAGCTTTCTGTGCAGTACAGAATCCAGGTAATGGGAAATAGGAAAACTGGGAGAAGTCAGAGACACTTTAAGTGGAACTGCATAATAAAGAGCTGAGGCCGAGTGGGAAGGAGAGAAGAAACAAAACAGTCTGTGCAGACTGAGCTGGAGGATCGTCGTAGGAGTCTGAGCCAAATGAGACAGATGTTGGAGAGCTGCCGTGGATGCCAGGGAGACATGAGAGTAGAATAGCTAGGGAAAAGAGAGTTTAAAAAATTGTTTTGTGTTATTATGAAAGGATTCCCTCTGGGATGTTCCTATGACAGACTCTATAAAGATTTGGATTATTTTCAATGGTTTTGACCATCAGATTGATGTTTCTTTGACTGCCACACTTTGCTGAGACTGAGCCATCGAATGACTTGGCTCATTATGGATGACACCGGGGTACCTATGGCCACACACATACAATGACTAAGTTCCGCCATGCCAGGGACCTGGTTGTATTGGTTATGTCCTCACCTCCCAAGCCTGAAAAATGCTTGCACATAATAGTTTCTTGAAAGAATTTGATGCTAATTTCCAATTGTATTTTGCTCAATATTTTCATAGTACTTTGATATTTGGGATATGCTGCCTATATGCTAATTTTAATTGCCTTGTACAATCCAGGCATTCCATAAATGTTTGCTGTACTAATCTTAGGCAATTTGGCAAACATATTTTAAGCTTTTCATACAGGTAAACTTTCATTCCCAACAAGGTGTTTGAATCTTAAAACCAGGATAGTTTGCATCTATCATATGCTTTAAAGCACCTGATAGGCTCTGAACATTCCCCTTAACTGTGAATGACAGAATGAAATAACTCAGTCATTCTGAGCCAGTGTTTTTCACTGTAGAAGGAGGACATAGAAGGTTTTCAAGCCAAAAGTGATTGGAACACCTGTCTTATAACCCTTCCAGTACATCTTAAATTAATATCTGAAGTTCTTGGCTTATTCTGGACCCTAGAGATTTTGAGGGCAAAAAAAAAGAAAGGGAGAAAGAGAACAAGATTCACTACCTCCCATATCAACCAAAGGCACATTTTTTAGACCATTACATTTAATAACCCACAAACAATGTATGCTGTTACAGAAATAAATACATTATATTATAGAAGTTATGAAATCATGTCCAATTCCAGACCAGAATTGATCTCTTCGAGTGTCCTAGTTAACTCTAATTAGTTCCAAGTGAAGGTTGTCATGACAACGAACTAGCAGATTTAGTCAATGAGATTTATTTGATATAACCTGGAATCCAGCTTTCTTTTTTTAAAGTGCTGGTTATTATTGTGAAAACAAAGAAAAATTTATATTGTACTTCATCTTTCAACTTGCAAATGCTGTGAGCTAATTTTCTTACCAATTCATCTAAATGAATATTAGTGTTCCTTTTGTCTGGGGCCTCTCCTATTGCTCTCCTATACATTCATTCACATATAGAACCCACAGAGCTGGAACATATCTAAAATGCCCCACTTTGAAGCTGAAGAAACACTTTTTAAATTGAACAATAAAACAAATTCAAAAACACAGAGAAAAACACCAAAATTGACAGGAGTTTGTTCTACCCAAGGGTTGACCATCCCCCATCCCCACATAACATTCCAAGACATGAAAGCAAGCCACAAACCTTCCTTAAGGCAAGGTGGGTCCTCCAGATTCCCTCCTCTGCTTACCTTCAAACACCACTATTTATTCTACCTTCATCCCCATTTATTTCTGATTTGTTTATATTCACAGTAAACCTCTTGGCTCAGATGCTGGGCTCATTGTGATGAATTCAATATCCCCAACTAGGAAGTTCCAGTGACTCTCGTTCCACCCAAAGAGCCCATCTCTACATCTCAGAGCAGTATTTGAGTGAACAGTTCATTTATTTTAAAGACGAGAGGAAAATCAGCCCCAGGAAAGGGTAAGAGACTGACCCTTGGTAGTAGACCTGAGTGGCAGAGCATAATCTAGAATTCTTATTCTGACAGGCCCTCACTCTCTTGCTTCAGACAATCTAAGCTGAAAAGACAGATGAGTTCGGGAGAAAATAATCATTTTCCATGTATGAACTATACAGTAGTGGATTTACAGACAATTTCTGCAAAGAATATTCTAGACCATGGCTCAAAGGCAGCAATCTGGTAAATCTGGTCTGTGCTTAAAAAACTGATCGTAAGTGTTCCACAAAAGAAGTATAAAAATGAAAAGTGAGCTGAATTCTTCTTAAAAATAGACAAGAAAGAGCAACCATGCACTTTATAAAAGAAATATATATCTACAGTTATAGCTATAAAATCCACTGGGTTTGAGATAGTTTGAGCAATCTGATCTATTGGGGGATTTATTATAAGCACACTCAGCACATCATTAAGCATCATAATTCATGTTGTAACATCTGAGGATACTGAAAAAGATGTGCAACCAAAATCTGAAGACATCTGCTCTATGATAAATCCAGGCACAGGGCACAGAAGACATAAATGCTGGAAAGTGGCATTTTGCAGAGGCTAACTATACTTGCCTGATAGATTCTCTTACAGTCGGTCTTGCTGCTTTTATAACAATGAAAAACGCATTCACTCACTCTACTGGTCAACTCAGACTAAAAACGCCAACAAGTATACTCTGAAAATCAGGAAAGTTGCCAACTTTTACACGTTCACATAATAAAAGTGCATAGATGAGGTAAACAAAAAAACATAAGAGCCATACCAACAATATTCTTTAAGAATTTAAGATATTTTGTTATTGATAACCAATTAAATATTAACCTAGCAGAAAATGATTTAAGAAAAAAAGATACACTAGACCAAAATAAAAAGATCTTAAAAGCTTTCAGAGAAGAAAAACAGGCATGGGACTCCAGTAGCTGGGAATTCAACCAGAAAAGCAGTGCAGGAAGGGTCCAGAGCAGAGCTACCCAGCAGGAATTAAGGACAACCAGTCTTCAACTGAAGCAGGAGGGTGGGAGGTTCCAGGAGCAAAATGAGGTTGAGACATTACTTGATAAGTATGAATACTTGAGTAAAAGTCTATGGATGAACATATGAAAGATCTGCTGTATGACTGAGAAAAAGTTAAGAATAAAAGACAAGTCAAGAAAAACCAAACATATAGGAAAGGAACATAAGCATAGTACACTACTTGACTCGGCTGTAAACGTCATTTACAGGGTCATAATAAGGTAAACACTGAATATTGATTTAACTAAATTTTGTGATATAATAATATGTAGAAGGAAAGGGAAAAGGAGAAGTTGGAGAGAAGTATAAGTGAGCTAAATCCTTATATACCATAACTGAAAATCAGTAGATATTATCTAAAACACCTCAAGAAAAAACAATGATTTGTGGCTGTCATTAGCACTATTCATCAACATTTCTGACTTTCTTTCAAGCCGGTAGCAGAATTGTTGGTACAGCAGACAGCTTATTTGGCCAATAAAAAATTAGTGGAAGCGACATGATGGAAATTTTACGTGCCAGTGTGCAATCTCCCCTCTTTCTCCCCTCCTGCCACAGTGACTGCCACTGTTCCATATGATGGGTGAGCCGCTAGCTTGGATGCTGGCTCCTGGAGCAGGCGACATGGAGTAGGCTCCCGGCTGACCCTCTCAGATTTGGAAGCTGGTTGATACCCCACCTTTCATGACTGATATTGCATATTATTTCTAGATGTGGAAGCAAATAACAAAAGAAAAGAGTTGAAAGTGGCTGCCCCTGCAGAGCAGGAATGTGGAGTAAGGAGAGACTGGGCAGGAGGTAGCCCCTTTTTACTGTAAGCCTTTTGGATCTATTTTTTAATGGCCACAATAAATGCAGAATATATATCTCGAGAAATTGGATTAATGTACAAATAAAAATTTAAAGAATAGGTCATTAGGAAAGAACACATATTCCCTGACCTTCTTGCATCCAGAGAGGGTAAGGAATTTCCACTCTTCTCCTACAGAAGGAGAGACACTTCCAACCCATCACTAATTTATCCCCATGGGAGTGAAGTCACTTATCTGATTGGTGAGTTTAGGAAAAGCAATAGAGTGTTCCAGGCTCAGCCTCTGCTGGGCAATTCATTTTTTGGAGGCACCCTACCTGCAGGACTATTACTCTCTGCTCCCCCATGCAGTAAGCTTGGCGGGAGGTTAGGGGGGCAGAGGGAGAATGGGGGAACCCTGTGGTTATGCCAGATGACTGTGTGACTAGGTGGGCAAGTCTGGCTGATTCAGGGATAAAATATTAATGAGTTCATTTGGCCACAGATTGAAAGCCATGTTCTCTAATCAGCTTTATCAGTAATGATGCTGACATTTTGATCTCCACATATCTGTCCACTCTGCCCCATTTCTCAATGGGTTAAGAACTCAGGAGGGGAAGGAAAACCACCCTCTTCCCCAAAATACACATTGTAAAAAACTCAGCTATGTGATCAGATTTACAGCATACTATACAGATAATAGCCCTTTCTTTGGTTAGAAAAATACATATGCGTGGAAAAAGCCTGAAAGAATATATGCCTATCTGTATTTTCTAGTTTTTCTTCACATATCACTTGGGTAATAAAAATGTTTAAATAATAGAGTTCGAGTGAAAAAGTAAAAGTAATATTAATATAAGTCACAAAGCATTATTTCTTGGAATTCACAGTTATATCTGAATGATTTCTCTGGACTGGCTTTGTTTTCATTCACTGTCAGATTCTTGGAATCAGTATTCTGAGAAGAGCTTTGGAGGGGACACTATGTACGTGTCAAAAATTTGGGTCATGTCTGACACTCTGAGTAGAGAAAATAGAGGGTAGAAGAACCACAAAGTTCAAGTTTAGTTATATGGTTCTGCTTTGATTAAATAAAAAACAATTTAAACAATTGTGTGTGATGACATCCATCCTCCAATAGCAATGCCATTTTCCATATTTAATAACTTACTTCCATTTCTTTGTCTATTGATTTCTCCTCTGTTTCTTCTATTTTAGATATATCTTCATTTGAAGTAATTTCAGGAGCTGCTGGCAATGATATTTCAGCTATTTGCACAAGATTAGATAGTTTCTCATGAATTGCAATAACTCTAAAAAAAACAGATATACATGTATTTTATTGAAAAAGTTAAGAAAGGCATTTGTTTATTTGCAGAATCTATAGGATATATAAAGTAAGCCCTCAGTTATTTAACCACTAGATTTCTGACACTGCCAAACATCATTCATTCAATCATTCCTTCAATGAAGAAACATGACCAAAGAGACACAATCTTAACTTTCATAATTTTTATGGTTCTGTTATACACTTAGACAAGTATATAATTACAAATTGGCAAAGATGTAATGAAAGAAAGGTACACAGCCAAAATACTGCTGAAAATGAAAATAAAGAAAATAAGTATCTACGTGGGCAAACAAACTCTAGGCAATAACAAAAGATTTACACCTATGAAAATCTTAATGCCATGCTACGATATTCTGGCTGACTTGAAGGTAAGAATCACGACAGGTTAGCGATGATTCTAAAAGGCTGGTCAAGGAGCAGCCCACAGCAATTCAGTGTATTAGGGAGGCTGTGGGGAGACAGAGGGAGGGAGGGACGGAGAAGAATCAAGAAAAAAGGAAAAGCAAAAGCCAAGGAGGAAGGCAGAGGACATAGCAGCAACGATGCAAAAGACAGAAAACCTCAGGGGCCACAGGCTGATGCTCGGAAGGCAGAGGTGGACCACTGGGGGTGGGAGGGGCAGAAGGTGGAAGGCTTCAAAGGCAGAAGGACCCAAACAGCCACCTGTGTGGAACCTCAGAGACTTGATGCTGTAGGCATGGCAACATGTACAGGTGTGTGTGTGTATGCATGCATTTCTCCATTCAAGGAAGGAGAAAAATTATTATGAAAAAGAAGTAAATGATTCCCAAAGCAGACTAGTGTCAGGAACATATACAAGAATGTCAATTCTCCAATTCTCCACAGCATCCTCATCTGCAGCATGGTATGATACTTGATCATCCTAATGATGGTTCTCAGATATGAAAGGTAAACACCTTTAACTATATATAAGAGGATCCGAATGCATGTAGTATGTTTTAGAAACTTTTCTATAAAAAAAGCAAGAGTTGAAATATAAAGATTTGTTGTTAAAAGTTTATTTGGAAAAAGTACCCATTAAAAAATGGATCATCAATAATGCTGGAAAAGCTTCCAGAGGCCCTGAGAGGGCACAGGGTTAGGACTCAAAGGAATCATGCCTGACTCCTCCACACACTGGCCAGGGGACCTCAGACCAGTCACTCAACCTCTCTGACCCTGGGTTTCCTTCTATGACAAGACTGGAATAATAAAATCCACTTCATGCAATTCACAGGGCTTTTGGAAGGATGAAAGGACATGATTGTGTAGATTCCTAGCTGTAAGAGACCACAGAAAGGAAAGATGGTATTCTAAAACTCCATTCTTCATTCTAATATAGAATGAATATTTTTCTTCTAAACATAGTATATCTTTCCTTTATAATACTTGGAATTCTAGGAAGGATAAACTATTCTATGATATTTGGGTTATAGATTGCTAATGAGTGTCCAGAACCATAGTGTCCAGAACTGACTTTCTACTCTGTAGAAACTGTAATCATTTTCTTCATGTAGTTCTAAAAAAAAAAAAAAAAACTGCAATGTTTCTGGATTTACAAGGCTAGCGCATAATTTTCTGACTGTGTTGCTTAGCTGTGCTGGTATATAGCCTAGGTTTTCTGCTATTTCACTTAAAAAGAAAATAGGAAGGAAGGAAGGAATAAGAAGGAGGAAGGAAGGGAGGGAGGATGGATATTGACTGAGTAATTGAAAGCATGCTAGCTCTTGAAACAGCCCATGTTTTCTTTTCTTTCACAGCAAGGCCAACAAGTCATCCAAAGTGAAAATCATGGAGCACGAACAAGACTCTTGAGAGAAGGACAGAGAAGCACCAATTCTCCGTTTACTAAGGAGGGCAAAGAGCTGGCACTGATAGACACAGATGTTAGTGTTTTCAATCGTTCAAAGCATGTTCATACATTGTCTGGCTTGATCCTAATCATAACTCCAAAAGGTAGGCAGAGCAGGTATTCTAATTCCATCTTACAATGGAAGAAATAGAGGCTAAGGTCAGATGGGCAATGAACAATGGAGTCAAAAATAACTAGCTAAGTAATGAAAAAATAAACAAATGAGGAATTTAGTAAAGCGAAACAGGAAAGGAGAAAAAACAAAGCATGAGCAAAAAGCTAGAGATATGCCCTGTGTGATGGAGAGGGAGGAAAACAACCTAGCCAAAGCAGAGATTTTTGACTTTGGAGCAAAATAAAATAGGACTGGGTACAGAGGGAAAGGAGAGGCATGGAAGCTGGTGGAGTTTAAGCTTAATTTTGCAAGCCTGTACAGAACCACATTATATTATTTTTTAACCACACCAAAATACATGCAAAATATGGTACAGACAACATCCTTATACCCTCTGAAATCTCTATGAAGTGTCATGAACTATTCCTTCAACCACCCTAGGTACTATTATTAGTATTAGGTCATTAAATATGAAATGTCCGACTTTGAATCCAAAGTGTAGTTTATAATATTTCAAACAAAAAGCAGTACAATTAATCAAAGTATGCACCTAAACTATTGACACAGTTTTGCCATCTTAACAGTAACTTGTTTATGCCAGCAACGAAGAAGCCTGGAGAGCAAGTGGTGATGAAATCATGAAAGGTATTTTCCACGGCTTGTTGAGAATGGAATATTTTTCCTTGCAAGAAGTGGTTCAAAGCCTGGAAGAAGTGCAAGTCAGTTGATGCAAGGTCTGGTGAATACGATGGATGACAGAGAGTTTCCAAGTCCAGCTTCTGTACTTTGAGCAGCATTGTTCGTGCGATACATGGTTGAGTATTGTCTTGCAAGAGGATTGGCCTCTCTCTATTGACCAATCTTAGCTGCTTAATTGCAAGCATCCTCATCATTTTGTCCAGTTGATTGTAGTAGACATCTGGTGTAATCAACTGACCAGGTTTCACGAAGCTGTAATGGATAATATCAGCACTGGACCACCAAACAGATACCATTAGCTTTTTCTGATGGCTACTGGGTTTTGGACTGTGTTTTGGCACTTCACCTTTATCCAACCATTGTGTCGAACATTTGCAATTGTCAAAAAGAATCAATTTTTCATCACAAGTAACAATATTGCCTTGATGTCGTGACAGCAAAGAAAGGCAAACTTTGAGATGATTTCTCCTCTGATGCTCCTTTAATTCATGCAGTACCCATCTATCCAGCTTCTTTACCTTTCTCATTTGTTTCAAGTGGTCCAATATTGTTGGAATAGTAACGTCAAACCTTGCTGCTGATTCACGCATAAGTTGAAATGGATTTGCTTCCACTATAGCTTTCAGCTCACCATTATCCACATTGGTCCCAGGTCACCCACATGGCTCATCTTCAAGATTAAAATCACCAGAACGGAACCTCTCAAACCATTGACATTTTGTGTGTTCATTAGTCACATCCTTCCCAAACACTTCATTGATGTTTAAAGCTGTCTGTGCTGCATTGATTCCACGATGGAATTCATATTAGAAAATAACAGGAATTTTTGACTTATCCATGATTTCACAAAATTGGTCTAAAAAAATGTGAAAGATAATCACAAGCCAAAATGTACATTTGAAAGACTGAGGATGTGCCTTCACAGTAAAAATAAAACAAGAAGTGTCAAAGTGAAATGTCAGAAACATCAATTGTCAAACTTATTACTTAAGGAAATCGGACATTTCATACTTAATAACCTAAATATTATTCCTGCCTTACAAATCAGGAAACTGAAGCACAGATAGGTTAAATAAAGTACCTACAGTTACAAAGGGAGTAAGAGGCACAAACTGGCATTTGAACCACAGCAGGCTGGATTCAGAGTTCATGCTCTTAACCACTGCAATATAATATTCCTTTAAACCTGTGATCTCAAGCCCCAGGGGGCTTGATGAGAAACAGTGGCAAAGACAGAGAGTTGTGGCTAATTCACTTTTACTTGCCTGTTCAGTGGAAGCCATAAAGAACCAACAGATATATTGCTGCAACTGGAATGTCTAACATCTGCCACCTTCAGGGGCTTTGTATTATATGCATACAACAATAAAACCTATAAGAAAAATTAAAGGCATATAAATGTGACGTCAAAATTACAGTTTGCCTCAAAAAATACATTATTTCTCAAAATCATATCATTGCACTGTAAAGTTTTCCCTTAGAAGAGAAAAATTAAGGGTTTTTTTTTTTTCCAATTCGCTTTAAAAAGAAATGATGTGAACAAGAACTGTGCGAAAGTTAGAAGATGAAAACAAATACTATCTGGTGACAATATTATATCATTTTTGAAGAATGACATTTTGTACTGCAATCAAGTTTAAATTTCAGTCTTTGAAGATCCTCTACAGCAAGCACTAAACACTAAACATACACCTGGGGAATATCCAACTTTGTTTCTTGTTATTTCTCAATGTGTACCTTTTCCATCAGGCGGCATGGCTGCTTCTGTGAATTCACTTATGCTATTCCCTTCTTCCTTTCTCCACTTAACACAACTTTCTAGCCCCCACCTCTATGATGAAACTTCTCTTGATGGTTCACACTCTAGTAATTTCCCTGTTTGGATTCTAATCATTCCAAACAGAGAAATTAGTGTCAGTCCCACATGATATAGCACCTGTTTAGTCAGGAATTTATAGAATTTGAAATTCATAGAACCTTAGAGATAATCTAGTCTAACCCCCTCATTTTAGATATAAGAAAGCTGAGGCCCAGAGCTGCCAGCCAAAACTGACTAACAAGGCATATAGGGGCTCAGAGAACAGCACCCCAAAGTATGGCGCTTTGGCGTGCTGAGCACTTTTCAATGAAAGGAAATTGGAAGGCTTCAGAAGATGCCTCAGAACCAAGGACTTTCTAACCTTCTCCTGTCCCATCACTCCCACAGCACAGGTAGGGGGGTTCTCTAAGTAAGTTCCCTTCTCTAACAGACAAAACTTCTTCCAAAAGAGGTGCAATTGTCTTGAAACCACCTTTCAAGACAATTGGAATCTCATCAAACAACCAGGAAAGATTAACAGAGAAGAGAAAAGACTAAAAGTAGTCACTTTGCCCAGACTGACTTTCCATCTATTCTTCTGAGAGCAGCTCAGAGAGATTGCCTGGGAGACTTTAAATGCGTGGTAAGACAACATTTGTTTGAAAGGCTGCTCTCCCCCTCACCTTCCCTTGTCCACAAGCTATTGTCTGTTCTTGGTCCCATCCCGTTTTCAAACAGAATCATTTACAAACTATTATCCTCTGGGTCCATTCAGTTCTCCTAAAAATCATTTACTACTCCTCAAAACTGCCTACACCTCCACTTTCCTCTCTCCTATGAAGAAGGGGGTATAAATTTCTGAATCTCATTGGGTAACTGAGTAATTATTTTCCCATGATTTTCCTGTGCTTATGCACATTACTAAATCTGTATGTTTTCCCACCTGTTAATCTGCCTATTGTCAGTATTATTTTGGCAGACTTAAGACCCAAATCTTCAGACAGGGAGGGAAAAACTCTCTTCACCCCTACAGCCACATGCATTTAACTCTGCTTCCTCACAAAGTAAACTAAAATAAGAGTAAAGGGATTTTTTTTTTTTAGAAAGGCATAAATCCACAAGGACAGAAAGAACAGACAGGAAGTGAAGCAGACACGAGAGGTTTGCAACACTTTGAAGAACACAAAGCACTTGGAAGAGCACAGCTGACTCAGCAGAGGGGAAGGGCTACGCCTAAGAGCCTTTGGAGGAGTTGCCAACAAGTATGACTGAGGTCCCTGAAATGGCTCAGGGGCTGGAGGCTCAGGTAACTTAGGAGACAGGAGTGGCTGGGACTACAAATAGGATCGTTAGACAACCTCCCTCCCATCCCCCTTCCATGGGCCCATGCAGCCAGGAGGCTTCCCCTTCCTTTACCTCCTCTCTCCCTGCCAAACTTCTTCCATTTTACTCTCTGCTGATGTTAAATCAGAAAGGATCTGTGCTGAGGGCCATTTGGTACAGGGGTGAGGTGTATTGATAATATTGGAATTAAGTGAAAGTCTATATTCTGAACAAGAAACATTCCCCTATCCCATAATAACCCCTTCCCAGAATGTAGGAAACGAGGCAGGAGTCTAAGAGAATCCTCTTTAAGGAAACTGACCAGTCAAAGAGAAGAGACCTACACATTCTGACATTTCAGCATCCTCCAGTGAAATTCCTGGCTCCTTCTACAGTCACCTTACGAGGAGGCCCAGACGTTAATAAGTCTAAGCCAGTATGCTTTTTAGTGCCTAACTCCCAACATGAACAGCTAAGAGTCACTAGACAGGAAATGAAAGGAAAAAACTAAACGTAACAGAAGAACTTGGACAATCAGATACAAGACAGAGAACAGAAGAAAACCTCAATGATACCATAATTAATATTCTGAGAGAGAAGACAGTATTGCATCTGTGAAATAAGAACATATTGTTATTAAAATGGAACAATTAGAAAAGAAATATCTCTTAAAAATTAAAAAATATGATCACAACAATGAAATAATAAATAAAAGACTTGAAATAAAAAGTTGAATCCACTTCTCCAAAAGTAAAACCTAAATTTAAAAGCTTAGATAGTAGGGAAGAAAACATGAGAAAAGTAAACAACCCAATAGGTTCAATATCTGATTAACAGAAATTACAAAAGGTACCAAGATAATCAGAGGGAGGAAATTATTTTTAAAATTCCATGAACTGAAGCATATTACTTTTCATTTTGAAAGGGCTAGTCTAAGTGTCCAGCACAATGGATGAAGACCTCATACCAAGGCACATCATGGACTTTCAGTACACAGGGTGTAACAGAGTAGTCGCCCCTCCTCCCATAGATATGGGAGGGAACATTGAGAGTGGGGAATATGTAGCAGAGGGAATGGCCTGGAAAACTTCCCCACTCTTTTTGGGAACTGCATGCGGGCCTGCATCCCTGAGGCAGGTTAAGTCTTTTGTTAAAATTCCCAGGTGGCTTTGTCTTTGGCGGAGATGGGACATTTAGAATAGTGAACCACAGTAATTGCCGGAAGCTGTAAACCCTCCCTTTAAAAGCTCTGTATTTCTGCCTATGTTCAGGAAATTTGGGATTTTGAGATGAGAAGGTCTACCATATTTCCTCCTTTGCAAAGTAAACTCTTTCCTTCCTCTCCAAACCGCTTGTCCTCATTCTTCTGATTTGGCCTTGTGGACAAGTGGCCAGGCTTTCAGCAACAAGGGGACAGAGGGAAGATTCCCAGAGCGTCCAGAGTCACAAATAAAGAACCAAGCATCAGGATGGGAGCAGACTTCTCAACAGCAATGCAGGATTGCCAGAGACAAA